>VKOC01011090.1:0-10046 GCA_009364415.1 Spea multiplicata
GGTGCAGTAGTACAGTTAAGTTGATGTGGAATCAGTATCAGCAAGGTACCAGAGTAGCCTCAAAGCAAGCAAAGTCATGGGTTTATCCAAGGTTGATAGTCTTGATGTCAGTTCACAAGACAGTGTAACAGCTGTGTGTTCAATACCAAATAAGCATTATAAATAGGGGCCCCAAGAAAAGTAATGCAGCACAATAAGGTGAGGGTAAAAGCTAGGAGGGAAGATCCAGGTCACGGTTGAGCAGGCAATAGGTGATAAGTTAGAACTAGAAAAAAAACAACGAGGGTGCCTGATGATGGCTGCCTGGATGACCTGTCTTTATTGAGGGACATGTTCATAACATTAAAAGTGCTATAGTGAAAAAATAGTTGTAGGGATCCAAAAGTAAATACATCCATATTTACTTTTGCCCCTAGGACTGATTGTGAAGCCGCTCGTTGGGGTACACTCAACCCACTCTCCACCCAGATCCATTTACAGACAATATCAAAAATAGGCTAATGTCCTGGTTGTCCTAGCAAATGCCTTATTTCCCTAGAAATAGAGAATGAAATCTAGGATTCACCTCTTGCCTATTTATTCCCAAGGCTGTCTCAGTGAAGCTGGCACCCACCGATTCTGTTGCCCTAGGAAGCTGCCCGGAATGACTTGTAGTAGTCCAACCCTGCTAATAAGCACATTGATGCAGAAAAATATGTATAGAGGGTGATCTCATACTGCATTACAGTATTGTAATGTAGTAGTTGTAAAACAATGTGTATAAAGTAAAAATGTGCATTTCTTTCTGTGACATTATCATTGATTTTTTACAATTTTTCATCAGTTTATCCTATTCCTTTCTTACCTGTTTCCACAACAACCAAAAATACATAAAACCAGTGTTATGCTTATGTTTTAACTTACGCCACCTACAGGCACGTGATATAACATTTTATTCTACTTATATGTCACTACAATTCTGTATATGTTTACAATTCATATATCCCCGGCGATTATTCATTATTTTTATCATTATTTTGTCTCAAGACAGTCTATTTGCAATAAAATTAATAGAAAACACAAAAAAACCCAAAACATTTTAACTCTTAATGTTGGTGTCCCGAACGGGGTGTATACAGATGACTGTAATGACCCCGAGGGCCCAATTATTGTGTTCAGGAGTTATTGCGCAGTAGCGGAGTTCGACAAGGCTTGCTGCAGGGTGACTGCACTATCCAGGGTGTTGAGCACCTAAGGTTGTACGGCTACATACCAGGGCCCTGACATAGCAGCGGATGTTGTCCAGTTCAAAACAAAACTTGGTGATAACCTCCAGGCATGAGACATAGCTCTACAGAGAAACAATCAGGATGCTGCAGGCTGGGAGTAGGAAAGCTATTATATCCCCCTAGGGGCGGTCGTGAAGATAAAACACAAGGTTGTAAGCTCGTTTGAGCAGGGCCCTCCTCACCTGTTGTCTCTGTTAGTCAATTTGTTATGTTACATGCTACTTGTTATGTCCTGTCTACCCATTTTACAGTGCTATGGAATTTGATGGCGCTATAAAAAACAATAAATAATAATAATAATAATAAAAGAGGGAAAAAACAAAAACAATACCAACAAAAACAATAGTGTAGCAGAAATGTTGTTTTTTATGGTGATTGATTGCACCCACAGTGTGTCTGTTATTTCGAATGCCTTCCTCAGTTTCTTTTCATCTATATAAAAGTAATACAAAAGAGACAAAAAACAAACAAACAAAAATGGTGTGGTATTCATAGACATGAGAATTCATAAGAAATGATTGCACTTACACCAAGCTGAGCACACTGGAGTGGTGTGCTGGCAAGCCTTTAATTGAAGTATCCTCTGCTCCTGGAAGATCCAGTAGGGAAGCTAAGCAGAGTAACAGCAGAAACATAAAAAGCAAGAGGGACAGAGCGAGCAAGGGGGACAGAACAAGGAACAGGGGGACAGAGCAAGGAATATAGCCAGATAAGACATACATGTACAGGACAGGGAACAAGGCAAGGAACACAGGGGATGGAGTGAGGAGCCGAGATCCTCAGAGTGACGCTTCTCCTTTAAGCAAGGATAGGATATCTTCACTGGGACATGGGGAGAGGAGAGAGGAACCGAGATCCTCAGATGATTCAGAGAAAAGAGGGGAAAGGTACATTAAAGACAGACACACATGAATACAGAACTAGGTTAGAACTATATGATAACAATTGGAGATTATCACATTTTATGGCCATAGTATGCTTAGCACACTATGCCGAAGTACTCCAATATACGGTGGGTCCTAGCGCTAAACCCTGCCTACTGTATTACTAATAAGCTGAAAGTAAACATTAAATCTATACACAGAACAGAGAAGGACATACCTTTAGACTGCAGACTGAGACAAACATAACAAACTTTATAAAGGAAATAGAAGCTGAAGCTAAGGGCAGGACTGAAACAAAGTATCAGAAGTAAACGTCAGAGCACAAGGAAATTCAGGAATGGAAAGAGGGAACTGTAGCGAGACAGGGGAACTAGAGAGAAGCAGCTCCGCAGCCTGCATGGGACCTGACAGTTGGGAAATAAAATGTTAAATGTGTAGTCAGGGAGGAATATTTTCTAAAGAGCAGGCTTGCAAGATAGTTGCAGTTTCAACTCACTGACTTTACTATCCACTACAACGGGCCAACCCCAGTGAGTTATTCATTCAAGATAGTCTGAACTAGCCAGTCATACTGCTCAATTAAACAGCCAGTTTACTGTCGTTGACACCCCGCTAAAGACAAATTATACCTGAGGTCTGATTGGCTGCTTGAAGTTGCAGGTAAGTCACGTGCGTGAAGATGTGTTCGCACTCAAAAATCTCCTCCATAGCATATGGCTAGGGGTGTGGAAAATGCATATGGGGGGATTTTGTATTTTCAAGGGTGAGACCACAAATATTTAAAGCAACTAAAGTTTCATAACATGGCTGGGGTTCAAGACAACCCCAGCCATGTTAAGAAACTTTAGTTGCTTCAAAATTTTTGTGGTTGGGGTTCAAGACAACTCACCTATTGATATGTCTACTTTTGTGCACTTTTCTCATGATAAATGCATACTCGAGTTAATTAGGCATGTACTCCTACGCACTTTTTATGTTTCTATAGTGCATCTTGTCATTGTAATAAAAACTTACATTGTGGTATAATATAATAAGGTTATTCTTTGAATACTTATTTCATTTTGATTGCAATGTGATTAAGTATATGATATTACAGTCTATAGAATCTTTAAAAGTGTGATGGCTAATGTAAAATGGGACAATGGAATAATTGACATTGTTTTTTATAATGAATTAAATACCCCATAATCCGTATAACTATTAAATACTGATCTTTAAACAATACCTTGACAATTTTTGGAGATTTGCTCAAGAACAGATTTATGCCTGATCAATATCATCCTGCAACCTTTCTCTTGCTGATGTCCTTGTCATACCTGGGAACTCTCCATATTTTGCTGAGGACTCCAGGTGAACATTGCTTCTCCAAGTCAATGGGCCAAGGCCCAACTTCTCCATGCTTGCGGGAGCAACGTTTAGACATGCACCACTCACCGCACATGGCCATTTCCCCTTACCATCCCCATACAAATTTTAAGTAGTTAGAGCTAGTCCCACCCATAATAGTGTGCTTTATCAACTGCTATTGATCTGTTATGAGAGGAAATATATGTTGCTACTTCCATATCTGGAAGTTGTTTCCAACAAGGGACATAGACCAACGTCTAGGTGACTTTATTTTTGGAAGGTTTGATGGGGAATGTGCTCATATTGTACCTCTTATATTTTATTTTTCAAAGATAACAATATATCAATAATTTTCTCTTTACTTGAGTGACAAATATACAGGTAGTTACTTTATATAAATGAGCAAATAGGACGCAAGCTGGTTCAATCAATTTTGTAACAAAATAACTTTATTGTGTATCTTCCATTAATATTACTCTGGAAATATTAATATAAAATAACATTTAACAATTTGAAAGTAAGAAAGAGAGATGACAAAATATAAAAGAGAGATGTGGAAGAAAAAAAGGGATGGTTTGGTATATATATGTAGCATTAATGGGGAAATTATTTTTTTCTATAATGTGATCGAATCCATGATTTGCATAAATCAGCCAAACAGCAACTCAATGCATTTAGAGACGTAGACGTGGTCAAGACAACCGAGCTTCAGAATGGGGAAGACTTTACACATTGACTTTGCACATGGCATGGTAATGGTGCCAGATGGGCTGGTCTGAGTATTTCAGAGATTGCTGACCTACTGAGATTTTCACGGACAACCATCTTTACAGTTTTACAGAGAATGGTCCAAAAAAAGAAATAGTATACAGTGAGTGGCAGTTGCGTGGAAGAAAATGCCTTGTTGATGTCAGGGGTCAGAGGAGAATGGGCAGAAATGGTTCAAGATGACAGAAAAGCAACAGTAACTCAAATAACCACAGGTTACAACCAAGAATACCATCTCTGAACGCACAACACGTTGAACTTTGAAGCAGATGGGCAGAACAAGAAGACCGGGTGCCACTCCTGTCAGCTAAGAACAGGAAACTGAGGCTACAATTCGCACAGGTTCACCAAAATTGGACAACGGTAGACTGGAAGAAGGCTGCCTGGTCTTATGAGTAAATTCCAGCTGCAACATTCAGATGGCAGGGTCAGACTTTGGTGTAAACAACATGAAAGCATGGATCCATCCTTCCTTGTATCAACGGTTCAGGCTGCTGGTGGTAGGACTATTTCTTGGCACACTTTGGGCCCCTTAGTGCCAAGTGAGCAGTGTTTAAATGCAACAGCCTGAATATTGTTGCTGACCATGTCCATTCCTTTATGACCACAGTGTACCCATCTTCTAGTGGCTACTTCCAGCAGGATAATGCTCACATCATCTCAAATTGGTTTCTTGAACATGACACTGAGTTCACTGTGCTCCAGTGTCCTCCACAGTCACCAGATCTCAATCCAATAGAGCACCTTTGGAATGTGGTGGAATAGGAGATTTGCATCATGGATGTGCAGACAACAAATCTGCAGCAACTGCATGAATGAAGGCAGTTCTTTACACCAAAGGGGGTCCAAGCAAGGTGTACCTAATAAAGTGGCCGGTGAATAAATAAATATATATATATATATATATATTTCTCTACATTATGAAAACTAAAAAAAAACTGGCGTGATATATAAAAAATGTGTGCCAAGGCCCAGTGAATAAAGGGTTAAAATATGTGTTGCTGACAGATCACTGAAAAAAAAACATTAGCTATTAGATAAAACAATATCCGATCAATGAAAAAGGAAGAAGCTAAATGTCAACATTACAATCACTTGTCATGAAAAATGATATACATTTAAATATTGTTCCACTTCCCTTAGCATTCCTCAAAGAAAATCAGCACGGTGTCTAAATCATAAGACGGCAAACAGATACCCAACAACAAAATTTACGGTAAATTGCAAAAAGAAAAATTTAATTAGCTTGCTTGTCCAAACAAATTCTACTGAGATTTCACATCTTGAATTATAGGCTAACCCTCGAGCTTCTAAATAGTTGTCAAACAACCTTAGGAACAATTACCTTGTGTATTCTCACTAATTTTTTCCATTGGATTGTTAGGTTTCAATCCTTTCATTTTGTCACTCTTTCTATGGTAATAGACTTTGAAGCAGAGAGCTCATATAACACGCTTGCCCCTCTGTACTCTTTTTAATCTTCATTGCTGTCACTAAGTAATCCAACCAATTTGCTCTCTAGTTACCAAAAGCATTCTCAGAATGGGTAAATGAATTGAATAGAAAAGTGACAAATCCAGTGAAATCCATCCTTGATAAACTGTGCAAGTCTTTGTCCTTAAAACAAATATTTCCAGTTGGTTGTCTTAGATATTTAAAATATATTAAAATAATAGAACATATCCCAAGAGAAAGATATCAAAGCAATTTTGGTCCTGCGCTTATTATACTGATAGGGTACCTATTAGGAAAAGCATCGGGGGAGAGGCAGCATACATGATCCCATATTGCTTTCTGGTTGCGACAAAAAGGTCTTTTCCTTCACTGCCAGAAACCTTCAGTGTCTGTGTTGTCTTGTGGCTAAACTTCTAATCAAGATTAATGGTTTGCAGGATAAAATTATCAGGAAACACTAAGGGATCTTAATATCTATAGCTTGGGTGATTGAAGAGAGATGTGATACAAACATTTAAATACGTAAAGGGACTTAAAGTCAGGAAGGAATTTAATAATAATCTAACAATAGAGAGTCATAAGCTTAGAAGTAATGTAAGTCTTACTTTATGGAGGAGATGGTAGATATATAGAACATTCTCCCATCAGGAGTGGTGGATGCTAATAAAGTGGGGGGAACTTAAACATGGAATACAGCTACCCCCAGTAGCTGAAAAATGGGCAGAACAGAGGGGTCAAGTGGTTCTTTTTTGTAATAAAACTCTATGTTTCTATATGTAGGTGACAGCTAATATGCTATTCCAGTACAATTCTCCAACTCAATGGCCAGCATGAATACCTGTTAACCATGACATGGAAGTAAGTATAGGGCTGTTCAGTGCAAGGTTCAATGATGCCAATACAAGAACAGGGGTCGTAGATAAGACCCGGGAATTGCAACTAGACACAAGTCACAACAGGTAAACATATCTAGCATAAGCGGTACAGTTCAAACAGGGACATAGAGAATAAGCAAGACTTTGGCTAATAGGTAGGAAAGCACTAGAACTTATACTTTATTTAGGGCTAGTGTTTATATAGATGTATATTTGAAATGTATTAGCAAAATTAAGACATATTTTCTATGAATTCTAACTTAGATAGTTAGATTTTTTTATGGAAGGTTTTTGTGGAACCTAGACTAAGTATTTTTAATAAGTGTGATAATAAGGCTGGTGTACATAAAACAGGCCTATGTACTTTTTATGTTTTAAAGCTTTTACAATTCAGCCCTCATGATGCAGCCCAAATACATTTCTGGGTTTATTTAATCTTCTTGTTTGTATATCTTCTGGCTGTAAAAGCTTGTTTGTTCTTCTTCTTTAGGCTCTATGAAAATTATATTTAAAATGGCCAATATATACATGGCTAACTAATCCCATTGGCTTCCCGGAACATACATCACTATTTAAGAATAAAAAAGCGCTCCGGAACAAGCTCATCCATTAAAGGTATGTTGGGGTACATAATGCAATTTCTGAATATTATCTGTAAACAACACATTAGAAAGTGCTTTATTTTAATCTCATAGGAGACTCATGAAATAAACACTCGAAATAAATATGCTCAATACACTACAAAATAAGCAAAACTACATTATAGGTTCCTTATTTTTATCTCAATAATATCTTAACACCATGTAAAAGTAATACATTATTCTTTAGGAATCTACTTTTGCAAACAAAAGACAAACAGACTTCTGTTATTGTGAGATGAGGAACTGAGTATTGTCCAAGGGCAGAAAGTTTAATTCTTGCTGTCAATCATGAAGGTCAGGAATGTAGTAGCCAACACTGCCAGAAGCTGTTCCATGACCAGAGGTTCCGTAGAAGCACTGCGAGTACTTTAATAGAACAGTTGCAGAAATGTCTGTGAAATTCAGGATAACACACAATCTGTCACTTGGTGTTGATATATTGAAAATAAGAAGAATTGCAAAAGAGATAAGTAAATAGCTAAATGGTCATTGAAAGACTCATGATCAGAAATATATCAATATCCCACAAAAATCATGTAAAGCACTATACCAATAGCAACTTACCATCTACCCTATCGCCAGGAGGGTGTCACATTACTCACAAATGCTACCTTTTCATGAATAGAGGAATGAGAAGTATTTTTTAATTACACAGAACATTATTAGACAACGATATAGTTAAGTGTCACAAATCCTGAGGTTGTTGTAGGTAGACCTCTTACCTGTTACGTCGGATCAGGCACCACAGGTGATGGACCCACAATGCAGGAATGGCGTGAACTCGTCAAGGAGCGGTATGAACCAGCTGAGCGAAAGGGAGCGATTCCAAAAAACAAGCCGGGATCGGGGCAGGCAGCACAGGAGCAATGTCAGTAAACAACAGCCAAGGTCGGGACAGGCAGCGCAGGATCAAGGTCAGAAGAACAAAAGCCGAGGTGTGGGTATAGCACAGAGCAAGAGCACAGACCTTCCTCGATGGGTCAGCTTAGGGAAATCAGAGGTTCTACTCAACTGGCCCTTGACCCCCACTGCCAGAGTGGGTCAGTAAAACAGCTAATCAGAATACTTTCCCTGAAAAAAAATGGGACACTTGGGATTTATAGATTCCACAGTGCTCTACATTTATCACTGATGGAGCAAAACATGCATGAGATAGATCCTCCTTTGCAGTAGACCATGTACCAAGCTCCCTAGCCTTAAGCACAAAAGGTAAAGAGGACCTTAGCATAAATCGACCATGTATTTTAAATTAGTTCAATACTCATATTTATTTGCAGTATTCTTACAATTTACATGCAAGGTATACACTATATATAGGAAATGTATACACCATATATATTAGAAAATATATAAAGAAATCTTAAAAACCAAGGACTTTTGTTTATATAAACAGAACTTAAATGTATATTTTTTGTTAGATAAATATTTCTAATATATAATGTTATGATGTTGTTCAAATTAATGAATGATGTGGATTTTATTATGGTATTCACCATGGTAAATATTATGTATAGCATTTAAGCAAAATGTTATTTTTTAAAATATATTTAATATTCAGGAGACACATTTGGCGACAAATAATTCAAAGGTATTGAAACAAAATTTGGTTGTCCTAAGTTAGCATAAATGCAACGGTAATCTTCACTGTAATTGCACACTTACTTGTGCGATGTTTTATCGCAGACAGACAAAAAAATAGTTCACAAAAATATTTTAACTTTAGAAGTTTATAAAACAATTTTAACCTTGGAGACCTTGATATGTATAAATATGTAAGTACTGCTGCCATCTAAAGATAGTTTGTATTACTACACTTTATGTACATGAACTATATAGACTATAAAACGGATTAATAGATTCAGAAGCTAAAGACTGATCTGGCAAACATGGTGCTAGTTGGGAGCATAGCTTGGTGTGTTTATGCCACTAACTCCATTCAAATGAGCTACATATAACAGATCCAAAAGTACGGACTGCCTGCACATTCACCAGCACATTTCTATGCATCACCAAGATAAATAAGCATGATGTTAAGAAAAATCTGGATGCACAGGAAGCACAATTCCTACCTGCAAATAACTAGACTGCAAATAACCTGCAAATAGATTTTTTTTTTACGTTTCATCTTTGGTCCGTTCCTTTTTGGACATCAAATTTTATTTCATTATTATTATTGTTGTTTATTTATATTGCGCCAACAATTTACACAGCACTTCTTTCAATCTACCGTATTGGCTCGATTATAGGCCGCACCTGAATATAGGCCCTACCCTAAGAGTTAGAGTTTCTAAAGAAAAAAATTTCTAAGTGAAGGAAACCACTTAGTGGAACAGATATGCTGCCACTCTGCCCCCCCGAGATATGCTGCCACTCTGTCCCCAAGATCTGTCCCCCCCGAGATATGCTGCCACTTCTATCCCCCCGAGATACTGCTGCGCCCACTCTGCCCCAAGATGTGCCCCCCCCCTGAGATATGCTGCCCACTCTATTCCCCCCCCCCCCCCGAAGATATGCAGCCACTTACCGGTGCAGACTCCCCGGGGTCTTGCGGGGCCGGCGGGGGTAAACTACACAGTACGCGTATTCAACTTCCGGTGCCGGCACTTCCGCCATGGGAATTTTTTTAAAGCACATCGTGCAGACGTGCCGGCAGCGGAGGCTGTCTGAGCTTATTAGAGAGTAGGATGCAGGTCCCCTGGCATCGAGCGATACGAATTGCACATTCCTGTGCTAGACCCCGGATATAGGCTTCTTTAAAGACTTAAAGTGGGGGGAAAAAGTGCGACCTATATTCGGGTAAATACGGTA
>VKOC01011092.1:0-11289 GCA_009364415.1 Spea multiplicata
CGTCTCCCTGCTCTGCTGCTGCGCGCGCTGCTTCACTGCTGAGCGCCGGAATATGACAGACGCCCCCCCCCCACTAGGTATGCTACTGTTTACATGGTTCCTAGCTGCCATATAGTTCCGGTCAGGCGCATCAGGCGTATCCTGGCTTGTAGAGCCCCCATAGCCGGCTAGTTCATGGGAGTCTGGTTAGGGCAGACCAGACAGGGTTTCCTGTTCACCCTGTGCCCCCCCAATGAGCACAGGGTTTATTAGACATACAAGGGCACTTGGTAGGCAGGCAAGGAGTCTTCCCAGGAATCCACCAATGCCCCCTCCCAAACTCACACATACAGCCATGTGTCCTCAGCCTTAGGGGTTGCCGGGACAGCATTATTTTACCCCTTTAACCCCTTAACACTCTTAGGAAGTATTATCATGGAACTAAGGGAAATGGCCATGTTTGGAGTCACCCTTTTCTGCAGGATCACTGTAATCAGCTATATGTAAATATCGTATGAATGCCAAAAATTAGAAAACGGGAAGGACAAGGAGTTATCTCTTTCAAAAAAAAAAAAGAATTAAAAAAAATGTAACAATGAATGGCGATACAGTGATGTGTACCTATGACATTCATAGGGGATATTTTAGAGAAGATCTCTAGTTTTTGTTTTAAATAATAAAAATGCACCCAGCACTCTTTGTACCATCCCATCCCATTTGTCATATAACATTTTTAAGGAACTGCCTGACCCATTTTTTTTTCAAATAATAACATTTAGCTTGCTATGTAATAGAGTATTTTGGCACTCCAAACCATAAAAATATGCATGTTGTGTAATACGTTTTATATTAAACGTAGACATTCTATTTTATTTAAACCAGTACAATTTCTAAATCTGTTAAAATAGTGTTTATACATGGGTAGCATTTGGCATTGCGCACAGCACCTGTCAGGCATTGTATTCTTGGTTTTGCAACGTTCCTCATGATGAAGGGTTTTTCAAAGCCTGGAGAGGTTTTTTTTCTTGCTTTTTTATAATATTCTTGTTCAACCATTTGTTTCAGGACAAGTAGTGATTTCTGTGTAAACCATATTTGAACAGTACATATATTGCAATATTTTTAACATAATATTGTGGCTTTCAAACTTTGTAAATATACCAGTGATGTTACATTAAAGCTATTAGCTTCTGACAAGGAAGAACCCAGGCTGTCAGTTAACAGCATGATCTTGTGCATTGAAGGTCATACTATTACATGTGAGGGGTCACCCTACCATTTTTGGACATGATAGTACTATTATCTATTGGGCCCTGGATGGGTTAACATCTGAAGATCTATAACTGGCTGCTTAGTTAACATGATCACAGACAAGGGCTGACAAAAATATAGTTTACTCAAGTTGAAATAAGGTAAAAACATCTTGGGTAGAAACTTTTCTGCAAAGGATATGGTACAAAAATGGAAGTAAAGTCCACAAATATATATATATATTTACATTGAAATCCCTCTGACTTGTGAGACAGAAGTAATTATTGGCATCATAAAAAGTAGATGACAACACTGCAGGTGATAACTGAATATTTATAATAAATATGTGTTTGTCAGTAGCGCTCATCAGGGGGTGCCACCACGCTGTCACCCCTCCAGAGACGGACAGTAATGTCCGCAGCAGGAGGAGCAGGCTCGGTTGGGGAGATCAAGGGAGCGAGAGGTCCAAGAGCCAAGAGGAAATACGAAAAGGAGGAGAAAAAGTGACAGTGACAGAGAAAAGGTAGGAAAAAATTCAGTGAGAGTGGATTTGTAAGTGTGTGAGAATGATGGGCATTATGCTGTAGTTAATGTTGAATGTTTGTGAATGAATGTTTGTTAATAATTGTGTGTCATAGCATGGATGTGTAAGTGTGTGGGGGGTAAGCATGGGGAGGCTGAAATCACATTCCTATCATTCCCAGGTTCTAGCATGTACTGGCTGCCTGGGCATGATAGGAATATATATATATAGTTGTTGGTTTTTTTTGTCCAATTTTGGTCCAACCACACTTCTTTTATTAAGTAATACACCAAAATTGGTCAGAAAAATTCAATAACAATATTAATAAATATATATGATTGCTAACAGCAATCACACTCCACTCATGCCCAGGCACCCAGTACATGCTAGAACCTGGGCATGATAGGAGTTTGATTGCTGTTAACAATTGCTGTTATATATATATATTATATATATATAATATATTTAATTGTTGTTGTTTGATTTTTGGTCACTAATTTTGTTTACTTTTAATAAAGTGTTTTTGTATTTAAAGGTGTGGGGGGGTGTCATTTTCGCATTCAGTTTTGGCCAAACGAATGCTGAATTTTTGGTTTAACTCCAGAATTTTCATTTTGGTGCATTCCTACTATATACTAAGCTAGACACTGAAGTGGTAGGCCTACACCACCTCAATGTTTGGCTTAGTATATAGTGATAGGGTTTATGCTGCATTATTATCAATGTCTGGCTCAATGTATGGTGATAGGGATGCTGTACCACCGTCAAAGTGTGCCTCAGCATATAGTGATAGGTGTTATGCTGTATCCCCGTCAATGTTTGCCTCAGTATATAGTGATAGGTGTTATGCTGTACCACCGTCAATGTGTGCCTCAGTATATAGTGATAGGTGTTATGCTGTACCCCCATCAGTGTTTGCCTCAGTATTGTCAGGGTCATCCAGGCTGCGAAGCTGCATATCTCTGTTTTTCCCTGCCTTGTCTGTTTTCCCCTCCCATGTTTTGCTGTAATCCGTTCATGCATTTCCGTATGCACTGTCCTGAACCTCTGATTCCTGGATTCTAGTTCTGCTCTTTGCTTCACCTCCTGTTTCCTTTATAAGGTGTGTCCCACCCGTTTGTTCTGTTTCTCTCAGTCAGTAGTCTAAAGGTATGTCCTCCTTGGTTTTGTGTTTAGTTTCAATGTTTAGTTTCAGTTTATTAGTAATTCAGTAGGCAGGGTTTAGCGTTAGGACCCACCGAATTTTGGAGTACTTTGGCTTAGTGGTGGGCTAAGCATAATATGGTCATATGATGTGACGGAATCTCCAATTGTTATCTTATAGTCCTGGGCTAGTCCTGTATCCATGTGCGTCTGTATTTTGTGTACCTTTGCCCTCTTACCCTGATTCATCTGAGGATTTCGGTTCCTCTTTCCTCTCCCCATGTTCCAGTTAAGATGTCCTATCCTTGCTTTAAGGAAAAGCGTCCGAGGATTGCGGCTCCTCACTCCATCCCCTGTGTTCCTTGCCTTGCTCCCTGTCCTTAGTTGTGTTCTGTACCGGGTATGTCCTGTCTTCCTATGTCCCTTGCTCGGTCTCCCTGTTCCTTCCTCTGTCCTCCTTGCTTGCTATGTTTCCGTTATATACTCTGCTTAGCTTCCATACTCCCAGCCTGCAGCATCCTGCACATGATTCTAGTGCTATGTCTCATGCCTGCTCAAGTGTGCTTGCATGACATCTCCAAGTTTTGTTTGGATTTCCACATCCAGCCAAGTTTAGTTTAGTTTAGTTCTGGACTGCTGCTATGTCAGGGCGCTGGTATGTGGCTGAACCACCCTAGATGCCCACCGGGAAATGCTGTCCCCCTGCACCAGACCTTGTTTGACTCCGCTACTGCGCAACAACTCCTGAACACCATCTTTGGGCCCTCTGGGTCATTACAGTCGTCTGACAAGTATATAGTGATAGGTTATATGCTATATCACCGTGAGTACGTGCCTCAGTATATTATTGCATAAAGCAGGAGAGTGGCACAAACATTTTCAAATATAGATGTTTCTCTTTTCTGGTGGGGTTTGTCCCACCGACTCCTAGTTATGTGTTGGTTTTAAGAGGAGGAGTGATAAATCTTTGAAGATCTTATACTACACAATATAGGAAAACATGTACAAAGGGATTTATTTAGCTGAAGACTTTTAATTAGTTGAAGGATTTCGTTATCTGCGGATGGTGAGTTGAGTCTCTCTAATTTCCCTTGTGAAGGAGGGCAGACAAAGCTTATCAAGAGAAGCATCAGTTGAAGAGGTTTCTTGTTTACTTCTCCCACTTCTGTTAAATTATAGAGTTCTGTGTCATAGTTTGCAAATTCGTTTTCTGTCTCTTTGGGGTTCATTATTTTTTATTTTGCATGTTGGCTATTTTTTCTTAGTGAGATAACCTTTTATTACTTGAATGGGTAAACATACTAATTTTATTAAAAGGAAACTTATGTTTCAGTTTTGAGAGAACTAGCTCACCCATCTTTATAATTCTTTATTTAGTGTATCATTTCTTGGATCTGGTGTTCCTAGGTTTGTTGTTTTTGCTGTTATTATTATTACTGTTTTATGCAAACACCACATAGTTTAGCTTTCAGCACTTCATTTTGATGTGTATTATCTAAACTCTGAGTTTAGAGGTGAGGTGCATATGATGAAAAATCTGCATCTTCACTATGAATTTTCAAGGAGCAACCCAACAGGTTTCTCCATCAAGAAAGGCCTAGTTGATCTTGCATAATACATAGTTAATTCATCAAAGTATTCCCAATTTTTTTACTAAGCATTATGCAAGGCCTAACTGATTTTCAGAGAAACTCCTTGGAGTTAGCTCTTCATAATGCATAGCAAAATCAGTGAGAAGGTTTGTTTCATTACATCTCCCACACTACCTCTCCCTTTCGCCATACCTTACATGCCCCATTCCCTGCCCATTTCCCCTCCAATCACAACAGTTTTCCTCCAAAGTTAGAGGAACCGCCTGTCAACATCAGAAGGCCCGCCCACTGATGTCAGCAGGACCGCCCACCAACATCAGCAAGACCTCCCACCCATATCTTGAGATATATCCCCCTGGTAGCTGGAGCCTAAAAGTTCCCAGGTACAATTATGTTTCTCGTTACCCCATTCCCTCTAGAGTGTAGGCTTGCGAGCGTGGCCCTCTTCGCCTAATTGATCAGTCTGTCTTTGTCAATTCCAGTTTTGCCATTCCCCTTAAGTATATATAACGTAAGAGGCGCTGCGTAAATTGTTTGCGCTATATAAACAAAATATAATAATAATCAAAATTTTGATTTACATGGCAGACATACCTACTATCAAATATAACATGATTATATATAAATGGATGTTAAATGGTTGAACCAGGGATTTAACTTAGGTATCAACACTCAATTCCGCCCCAAAAAAATGTGGTGCTCTAAACAAGTACCTAATCAGACTTCTGTCAAATCCAGTCGTGAATCTTCTTACAGCGTTCCGTGCATTACTTCAATAACATAATTTCTAGAGCACTGTCTATAATAGTTAGGAAAACAGTGTCTTCTATTATTTAAGTCCTACATTTCTCCATACATCATAAATTTGAATGCAAATCAAAATTTGTGGGAATTTCTCAGACTCTCAGAGTGAAACCCAATCAGCCATTTAACCCAAACGACATCTTTTGAGTGCAAGATCTGTGAATATTAGATTAATATTTTATTATTATAATAATATCTATATATAATTATACCAAAAGTATATGTTATGTTTTTTGGACAGAGCACTTACAGGATTTAGTGGATTTATACATTATGGTATTACAAATTATACACTTTACTGTTTCTAGTTTCTTTTCTGCAAGTTTCATGTTTTTCGCATGTGTAAAACTTGACAATGTGAACAATGTGGGAGTTATTAATATGATGTTCATTATGTTCCAGGTGTTCTTTTTGTGCAGAGTACTAACCTTACATTGCCTTTAACTAGGACTGAAAAAATATGTTTGATCTATGTAGGACTGAGAAATCAAATCAATTATTTAAGGCATTATGACTTCTGCTCATTACTTCATAATATATAGTATACCTATTGGTTTACAGATATGTGAAATGAATGTGCTGTTTCCTAGGTTACCTTATTGAAGAGACACAATTACCTCACTAGTACTTTTGAGTACTTTAAAATGCAGTCTTTACCTGGAAAAAACCACCTTTAGCCTCGCTGCAAAGTACCACTTGGAGCTGGCTTGGGCAGTATGGTGAGCTGGTAAGGAGATGCATTTGGGCCTGTATTTTTCACAGTCCGTGACTGATTGGGCACCCATTAAAATATATAGAGGTGTTTTCTGCACATGCATGTGCTGGGGGGTCTCGTTAGAATCCCTGGAACTCTCACATGAGCCAGTGCTGGAGCTGGCAGGCTATGAATTTATTGCATGTGCGCCTTGGTAAGCAGGAGATTGTAAGCCTAGGTGCTCTGGGAAGGGGAAAGAGTGATTCTGCAGACTCTATCCATGCAATTTCAGGGGGGATCACACAAAATTGAAATGAGGACACATTTGTTTATTATGGAATTGTACGCGCCAAAGTTTTACTGCTGGTGTGAAATATTTTATGCTATTTTATACAGATCAAATAAAGTTGGCTCATAAATCCTATAAAATATGTGCCTGTCTTTCTCTGACATAGTCTTTATTTAAACTAATCTATAAAGTGTCGCTGATGCTGCATTCCCTTGTTGTAGACAAGTTCATATCACTGAGATTTGATGTTGTCCTTTGCCGCTTTTAGAACGAATGACACAAATCCACTTCATATTTCAGTTCCTTAAACGTAATCCTTCCATTGCATTTTTTTTTTCCACTCTTGCGCTGTAAAACAATTTACCTTTAATTATATTCTGTAGGCCACGACACCCGTGTTTTCTCTTTTGTCATTCTTCTCACTTCTATGTAGAAAGATAATAACGAAAGCAGCACTTATCTCCAGTTGAGAGAACAGACAAGTTGCTAATCCCTTAATAAATGCCACATCGCCAGGCTCATTGGCAGTCAGCTCTAAGGGGATCTTCAGACACATGTAAAATTAGCCTTTGCCAACCAAGTGCTCTTCTGTTTTTCTCATTACAGATGTTTGGTCAGTTACTCCATGGAAGTCAAGTGTCACATCTGTGTACGAATAATATGCTACAGTCTTTGTTGGATACCAGTGGTAGAAAACAGCTGTAACTCCAGCTGTTAGACTAACTCCTATCATACATAGCCAAGAGATTTGCTTATAAGTTGTGGTCTGATTACTTGCTGGGTGGCACACTTTCATGGAAAGTCTAAAACTGAGTTAGCGCTGTGCTCCCCGAGCAATACACACAAATCTCTAGCGAGGTTCACAGACATATACTGCAGTGGCTGGGGCAGATGTTCATCGGTGTGCATTAGGGATAAACACCCAACCTACCACACAGCTGCCTTATTAATGGTGTCCAGAGAAGGCTTTACGTTGCAGGAGAGTCTCAGTGAGCTAAAGGCAGTGTAGTCCCACTGATCCATGGTAAGAAATACATATATGTCAGGTTGCTATAGTGGCAGGATAAGCAATATTTGGCCATATTGTTATTTCACCAGTACCCCAAATCTAAATAACAATCTAGCTTTAAAGAGTGTGCTTCCTTTTTTAATGCAGGTTTCTGTAACTACAATCAGTATCTCATTTAGGATAATATGGGGTACTGCTTTTTTGAGGGAGGTATAACTGGTACTAAGTTTAGCACATCACGTACTTTTCCTTATACTAAGTATGCCATTGTTGATGACTGTTACGCTTTATCGCGGTTTGGTGCTGATATGGTAGATCTGATGAAAGCTGGTGTTAAGACGGCAGTGAGGGTCCCCTCAGATGTAGAGTATCATCTCTTTGGCCAATCCATTTCCTATTCACCATATTTCACACTCTAGAAAAAGAGATGCATGCTCTACTTTTTAGCCAATCTATCTCATTCACTTCTATTCTTTTTTGCCACATAATGCTTTGCCCTTTCTCTGTTGATTTATTACCAAGGGTTCTAAACCAAAGCAGTAAGCACACTTTTAATTGTCAGACTTCCCTCTGTGGGGTAAGATACAGGAAAAAGTGATATGAAATCCTTTTCTTATTTCTGGTCTTTCTCAAGGCTAACCACTTAATTCCTTGAAGAGGACATATAGACTTTTTTCTGCACACACACACTAATTTCATCAGTTGACCATTCCTCTTTCTGCAACTGTGATATATGGATCCCATTGCTTGCGATATGAGTGTAATAAGAAAGGCTTCTTCAACACAGAGTGTGCTTAACCTTTACTGCCCCAATGGATATTGTGAACAGTGAGCAAGCTTAAGGGTAAGATGTTTTGTTGTTATGTATAAAATACAATAGGTAGTGCTATCGGTAGTTAGTCATTTGAATAACATTGACTTCTAATGAAACATGCATGCCTCATTGTATGTATTATTTATTGAGTTATATAGCCCCATCATATTTCGCAGAACAGTACAATAAATTTCACAATATAGACACAAATTCCTCTTGGTTAACACAATGACATTGCTTCAGTAGGGGTCACAATTGCATTATTTCGACTTCAGACCTGCAATGCCCAATCAACGCATCGGTTTAGCCAATGTACTTCTCTAGGTTATCAATGATCATCGATCAAACTGCTCTCTGCTTTTAATTAACATAGGAGTTACTGAGCGCCACTGCTAACACTATTCTGATCCAAAGCAGAAGGAAGCCCACATATTTCCTAAGTGACCGAGAAAAGTGCAAATAGGGCTTTTAACTTCAGGTTCCCTGGGTTTGTAGGTATTTATAAGCACTGCCGGACCTGAAATAATAAAAAAACATAACCCTGCATATTTATCTCTCAGTCGCGGATATTTTATTCAGTTGAACTGCCTCATGCTGTTCTTGATTGGTGTGCTCATGAATAGAAATCATCGTGTAAACATACACAGCGTGACAGACTTTCATGGGGCTGGTGGCCGCTGCTGGGAGCCAAGTTAGCAATCAGAAACCTGTCTGACCTTGTAAGCTTTGCCACACCACATAGGAGGATAGCAGGGAAAAATATAAAGCTAATGTGAATCAGACAATTACTAAAACGTTAATAACACAGGCTTAGAGTACGTTTTCAGAGCATTGAGGGAACTTGGGCCTAATTACATAAAATCAGACTAGGGCATTCACACAGTAACATCCAAATGCATGAATTGAAATATACATGAACAATATTAACGGTGGATTCTAGCTAGCCTATTGTGAATAGGTGCATGTGTGTTACTCCCTTAATACTGCTGAATATGGATAAAACAGCAGGGTATTAAACTGCCTATTTTTGAAGGTGCTACATCTTAAAATTAAAAGAAAAAAAATCAAAAGTTTTTTTTTCTTCAACTTTTTCTCTAATCTTCTTTTTGCAGTGCAGAAAAATAAATGGCTATCAGCCTGAAAACTTTCATTTCCTGTGCGTGCCCCAAGACCTGCAAAAAGGCATGTAAAAAAGCTACAATATCTGTACACAATTACACACCCGGCTGGGTTATTTCATCTAAATCAATGGCCGCAAAGGGACATGCCATTAGGAGCTCTGTAATATAACACACTCCGTGGGCTCTCTTGATGTGTGAGAATGTCTTCTCCCCTTCACTGCATTTTTCATCCTGTCTCCAGATTCAGACAAGGCTCCGCATTCAGATCAGATGGGATTCTTCTTCTCACAGATATACAGTGGGTAGGGTGTGCGCTTACAGGACCTTCACGGCTCCTCAGTTTATCGCAAAGGCTCTTGGGCCATCCTAACTTTTAGAGGCCAAATCGACTTTTTTCATGCAGTAAACAGTATTCAAGACAGCTTGGGAATGTGTTAGTCACCTTCAAACCATGGCTAGAATGTCACCTTTTGATGCAGATGAGTGAGTTTTATTCACTGATCCCTCCACCTCTCAAAAGATTGCATAATTCCCTTACAGAAACAATTTAGTCTTTGTAATTGACCATAATTACACTTATGTGTACCTACCATCATCTTAAATCAGAAAAAGACGTACACTTTAGGTGGGTTTTCTGACATGTTACAGCTGTAGAACACTGTGTTTCCCGATATCTACCAATACAATTCAAGTTCCTAGGAATCTCTATTTGCCCTTAGCCCACCCCCGTGCTATTTGTTGTGCAGGAGATCTGTTCAGTCAAATCCATTTTCTTGCACATGATATGTAGCGCTGGTGACTTGTGTAAATCCTTCAAGCAGCCAATCAGTGAAGAGAACTGTCAGGCCACAGAGGATGGTGACAGTTTCAGAGACAGTAAACATTGAAACAGTGCATTGAAACTTTCAAAATGTATCTAATATGATCAATATCTTTATTAAAAAATGGACAATTTCATTGAATATCGCCCTAATATATAAACGATACTAAGTTTTACAGAAAATGCATTCTTTGGCTAACTAACATGAGCAAATTGAGACAAACCAGAGCAAAGTGGGTTTTTTTGAAAATTAAACATTATTTATTTTAATGATCACACATAACAGAAAAGGGAAAATAGTCAGCAAAAGAAAAGGAAAAAACTGCTGTCATCCAAATGCTAAAATATATGTACCCCTCTAGAAACCCTCCCAAAAAATAAAAATAAAATAACCTGTCCAATATTAGCCCTGATACCAGTTAAATCCAGTTTGATCGACCAGAACAAAAATACAAGAGACACAAAAAAAAAACACGTAACGTAACCAAGGGATCGACAAGACAGGCAAAAGATACTCCAACATGTTCGCAGCCCATGTACTCCAGCCAATTGATCAAAGTTGAGGTGTATGCCTACATCCTTCCAGAAGAGGAGTGTAGACGTTGCTCCACTATCCTGATCTCTTCTACCTTAGCTACCCATGCGTTACACAAGGGAATAGACTTTTAACGGCATTTAGCAAATGGTTGACTGGGGAGCTGTTATGGTGAGGCAAAGAGGGGAGAACAGCAGACACCCTCTGCAAAGTCTTGTGCACCTGTCCCCAGAAGGATTGGATAAACGGACACTGCTACCAAATGTAGAGGAAAGTGCTAACCTCCCTTTCGCATCTCTAAAAGTTAGGGTCTGCCTCTGGGAACACCCTGCTTAGTCAACTGGGTGTAAGGTACCATAAGGTCAAAACCTGCAGAAATATAAGCGAGGCATGCCACCCTTGTCCTTGGAACTAGTTGACCGGTCTGGTAGGGTATTTCAATTAAAAAGGTGTCTTCATAAAAAGGTCCTATGTGGTGCTGAATAAAAGGTGTAGTCCTGCTCCCTTGGATGTGATGCCATTCGACAGTCCACGAACCCATTGATTTTTATTCATTAACTAACACTAACTCCTATAGAGATCTGTGGAAAAGGCATTGTACCATCTCCATGCCACTGCTGTGCTAAAATCATTCATGGTATCCTAACAACTTTATCATTATCATGGTAGGGGAAAAATGGCCAATGGAGAGAGAGGAAAAGAAAGGAAGACCAGG
>VKOC01011096.1:0-11439 GCA_009364415.1 Spea multiplicata
ACCAAATTATAGGGTAACCATACCCCAATAAAAGCCACGACAAATAAATTAATATTATATCAATATATAAAAATATAAATCTAACAATATTATTGTTATTACATATAAAACAATAAGGGAGGGAGCATCTTCATTAATTCCTCCATCTTCAGCTCGCCGCTTCGCCACTGCTCACCAGCCTCAAGGACAGTGCAGTATCGGCTTAGCGGTTCGCCAGGTAAGTGACAAAGCTCCCTCATAAGCCCCCTATTTATAGTTAAAATTCCCACCCTTAGCACAGCGCGCGATAGGACGAGGCACACTAAACGCGGCGCGCGGCAGACACGTGACGGCACGAGGCAAGCTGAAAAGCGCGGCAATGCGCTAGCGCAGGCGCAAACCAGAATAACTTATATAACATTTTTTTTTTTTTTTAAAACCTGACCTTTCTCTGAACCCTATTAACCATTAGCCTATACCTGTCCCCACAGCTTCATGTCGGCCTGCCCTATGGTTGCAGGCTTTATCATTCAAGTTATACTTCAGATTGCTTTAGTAAATTGGTCAGCACGGTGCGTTCTCAGACATTGTCACCTTGCAAATATAACATAAAACAATTAACAAAATGTAAATGTCAGGACCTTTTCCATCCATATTTTTTGAGTTATTGACGCTTATATGTCAACACCTCCTTTAACATGTTTATTTGTTATGATCCTCTACAGTCCTTCTACTTCCCTGTGGTTGCAACATCGTAATAGATTTCTGTGTTACTTTTACTATGGACCGCAAAATAACTAATACCCGTTATTCAAAGTTACATTCAAACAATTAACCCCATACTCACTAGTCAAGGATTGATAATAACTGTATTATATCATATATTAACTATAGGCCTGCAGCGTGAGTCCCTTCTCCCCAGACAGATCAGGGTTAGCCCCGCCCCCTGCCGGCCCGGTGCCCTCCAGCTGCCCGCCCCTCCTCCTCTTTCTTGTTTGCCTGTAGCGGGACTCTTTCTTGCACCGGGACAGTGAGTGGGGTCCCGAGTCTCTGTATGAGTCCTGCGTGTCTGATCGGCGTTTCCCTGAATTATGCAACCCACTTCCCGACTTGTGGAGTCCCTGAGGAGGAGCTACAGGGTGGTGAGGGCGCAATGTGGGGCCTCCCCTTACACCTCCTCCCTTACCAGGCACCCTGCATGCCCCCTGCTGCTGCGGGGTTACTGCCAGAGAGGTATAATAGATTTACTAGCACTCATGTGTTATCTACATTCCAGAATACATTACAATCTGTCTAAATTATGTACCAGGAATTATACAGAATGCAAAATAAAATACAAAAAGACTTAGTGCTGTTATATATATCACTTAAAATATATAACCCCTGTATTATATATGGCATGCTCTGTTATACATGTTTTTTAAGGGTGCTCTTAAAAGTTTGATGGCTTGTATATGTATATTTTACTATATGTTATTTATATTATATCTAAATATAATGTGTTGATTAGTGTGATAAATGAATGGATCGGTAGTGTTTATGATAAAGATGAAGTGAATAGCATGTCTTAAAAAAGTCCGCTGTGTTATTTGTGTTTATAAGTAGCTGCGAACGGTCATGGATTACCAGGAAAAGGCTCTTATATGATCCCAAATGTATAGATCTTGCTGGTCATATATCTCTGTGTGGCTGTCTTTCAAGGACTTGCCATATTTTAGGGGCACCATTATAATAATATTGAATTCACCCCCTGGACCCCCATGCCCTATGAATTGTTAGAGGAAAACACTGTGCCAGGCAGTATGTCTCCCTCTTTTTGACAGTTTCACATCCCATCTTATCTAGGAGGTAGAAAGAACAACTGTGCGCTGATGGGTTTCATCCTCGACCCAGACAATAGGGCAAAACGCAATGTAATTCCCAAAACTGATTGCATTTTTGTAAAACATTTGGCTTTGTTGATGAACTAAAAAAAATGGGCATGACTGTCCCTTTTGTCCCTTTGTCATGCTACCCATTGTAAAGCGCTGAGGAATATGATGACGCTTTATAATTCAATAAATAATAATACCTGCCCATACCTGTGTACGATATATGCCAGGCTTAAAATACCCCCCTTAGGATTTAATAAGCTAGTTTTAGGCCAGTTTTGTTTGATATGTTTATTACTGATGTTATGCTCATTATTATATCACATTTTCTTACATTTTTCTGTTTAATATTTATGTTATGATCATTTCTAAATGCAAGTTAATAGCTCTGGTCCCATAAAACAAAGGTCAGATTTAATGATATAATGCAAATCTGAAAACAACTTAATGTTTTACCCAGAATGATGTAGCTTGCATTAATATTAACTGGAGATGTGTTTTCGACAAAGTGTCCATGGTTTCTTGCTTTTGTATGTTTTGATTATACTTCTTATATAATATTTACAGTTGCGTAACATGCAACTGTGGCCCGTGTAGAACATACATTACACCCGCTTTGCATAATACACACCCTCTTCTCCAAGAGTCCTAAAACAGGGAAAAAGGTGAGTATTATATGAGAAGTTTTACAGCACATAATCTGCAAGAAAAGACTCGTACCCTTTGGCCTGCAGGCAAGCAAAGCCAATTGCCTCCCTCGTGTGTGTGTGTGTATACATACACACTGTCTTTTACACATTCGCTCACTCACACACTTTCACTCACACACACACTTACATTGAATCTGTCTTGCTCCCTGCTTGCACGTGGTGTGAGCTACTGTGTTGCTACTGCTCAGTCACATAATGTTTATGTTTATAATATTCCACACCTCTCTGCTTAGCCCGGGGCGGACTGGGGGTTATGGTCATGTAGCACGTGGATGGGCATTCAACCAGCAATTGGGCATTTGCCTCTTGTTCAAGATGGCCAGTCCAGGCCTAGCTGTTGTTGACCAAAAATGTTTCCCCTGATCCTGTTTGCCTCAACTACCCCTGTCTTTTGGTAAAACAAGTAATGCTCCTTCACTTTCGTGGTGGCCGCCATGGCAACTTTCGCAGTTTCATAAAGAAAGAAAATGATATGTACTTCAATTTGGAAATTGGTGTACTGTTTTTCTTCTGCACATGTTTTGTATGTATGCTATTATATTTCTTATATGCTTATATATATTCTATAATTACAGATTCTGGCAATGTGAAACCACTAGAAGGTGTAAAAATCCTGGACTTGACCAGGTATTTGAAGATCACTATAGTTGTTACAAATCTGGGGAGGAAGATGGTTACAAAATGTCAAGTAAGGGTAAAAAGACTTGGGAGAAAAAATGGGGTCACTTATATATATATATCTACTTCATGTTTGTTTTAGTTATTGGCACTATGAAATATATTATCCACACCGCATATTCAAACATATTTTTAATGAGTGAAAGTATCAGTAAGTTAATGCCTCAATTATATTTTTTAAACCAATAAATAAAGTTGCCTTTTGTCCCATTTACATCCTAAAGGGCAAATAGAGAGCAAACAAAAGTTAGTGTAAAAATGGCATTTACAAATCATTTCACTACTTTATTAAAAAATAGTATATCCTTTTAAAACTGATTATTCTGAAGTAAAATTTCCATGTCATGCACAAGTGTTGAACTTATTTTTTGTAGGGTGCTTGCAGGACCATTTGCCACAATGATTCTCGGAGATCTTGGTGCAGAAGTGATCAAAGTAGAAAGACCAGGTAGCCTCTTTTGTATAAGCAAGTTTTATTATCACTTGAATACCTTGATACTCAAGAATTTAAAAGAAATTATTTTGCTTGTTCCAATGGTGGTTTTAGTTTTTCTCTTTCATTTTTTACTTACTTTTATTAGTGTTCCTTAGCTTTGCCTATGAAAGCGATGTTTGTACATCATACTGGACCATTGAGGGTGTCACATGTGGCTAACAAATAGCTATAGTATAATATTATTTTTATTTGATTTTTAATCAACTTTTTACATGTATTTTATTTCCATTGCAGGACATGGAGATGACACACGATCATGGGGACCTCCCTTTGTAGCAACTGAAAGTGTTTACTTTCTTAGTGTAAACAGAAACAAGAAGGTATGGACAAAACAATGTCTCATATTAACCTCTTCAAGACCGGGACGTACCTGGTACTTCCGGGTCAAAGGTCACTGGCAGACCGGGACGTACCAGGTACGTCATCGATGATATGGGTGTCCCCAGCAATCCGTAGCAGCCACTCCCCCTCAATTCCATGCACGTGATCGCTTTGCAGCAAATCACGAGCACGGAGGAATTTAAATATTTAAAAAAAAACTGTCTTCAAGGGAAGACGCAGTTTGCCAACGCCGGTCTGGAAGGGGTTTTAAAAGGTTTCCACAATTTCGGTAAATAAAGACAAATAAGTCACGTCTTTGCAAAAGCTCTGCTATGCCTACCTTCTCTGCCGGGCTCCCACGCTGTTCGGCCACTGGTGGACGGCTCCCTCGAGGTGCCGCTCCCGCGTCTCCTCCATGCTCTGTTGTGCGCTTGACACGTACACGGAGGGGCGTGCGCAGCAACAGGGCATGCCCACCTGACGAGATGCCGCGGCGTGTCTGCGGCGATCGGATGGTTACCAATGAACCGCCGCGACTCGCTCGCGGCTCTCGTCCATTACCGTTTCTGCCTGTGGCCCTGTGCGGAGGTAACACAGGGTGCCGATCGCGATGATGTCATCACGCGTCCATTGGTCAGTTTTCTGTTTTCCCCGCCTTCTGCCTTATTTAAACCCCCTTGCCCTGTGCTACAGTGCCTGTGCAACGAGTCACTATTACTGTGCTCTGGGTGTGTATTCTGTGTTTTTGTTCCTGTACTTTGCTACCTGATTTCCGTGTACCAGACCACGGCTATTGTCTCCTGATATCGCTCCTACGCTGCCTGCCCCGACCTTGGCTTTGTTTCCTGATTCTGCTTCTACGCTGCCTGCCCCGACCTCGGCTTGCTTAGTAATCGTGCCTTTGCCTCTGGCCCTGATTTGTCCTGTTGCATTGGATCTTGCCGTCCATCTGCAAGTACGCCTTCGCTCCCGTATAGTGGGTCCATTATCCAGTGTTGCCTGGACTTGCGTAACAAGCTCATTGATTTAGATATGTATTCTACAAGGCCAGCATATTGCAAAATGAATGTTTCCGGCGTGGCTCCTTATAATACACAGTAAAAACAGAGCTGTCACTTTTCCTGTCCAGCACTTTACATTTCAGTATAACCAAATATATATATTGTTTTTTCTGATTAATATAAGAAATATTAAGGTATTAGAAATTCACCTAATGTGATTACCATGAAAGCAGCCATCTTAACTGCTAGTCTACAGTCAATATCAAGTATAACACTAAGTACAAACTATAGGTAGTTTTAATATGTGTAGTCACCAGGTCAGTAAAAAATTCCCTTTACCCTTTGGATATTATGAAATGATTAAACTCTTGTCAACTAATTCTTTAGTGAATAAATCCAGGTGTTTTCAATTATGTTTCTCTAACATTGAAACATAATTCTGTCCTGAAGGCACATGTAAGATTTGACGGTACATGGCCCCTTCCATCGTCCCTTTGATGCGGTGAAGTTGTCCTGTCCCCTTAGCAGAAAAACACACCCAAAGCATTATGTTTCCATCTCCATGTTTGATTGTGGGGATGGTGTTCTTGGGGTCATAGGCAGCATTCCTCCTCCTCCAAACATGGCGAGTTGATGCCAAATAGCTCGATTTTGGTCTCATCTGACCACAACACTTTCACCCACATCATTCAGATGTTCATTGGCAAACTTCAGACAGGCCTGTACATGTGCTTTCTTGAGCAGCGGACCTTGCGGGCGCTGCAGGATTTCAGTCCTTCACGGCGTAGTGTGTTACCAATTGTTTTCTTGGTGACTATGGTCCCAGGTGCCTTGAATTCATTGACAAGATCCTCCCGTGTAGTTCTGGGCTGATTCCTCACCGTTCTCATGATCATTCAAACTCCACGAGGTGAGATCTTGCATAGAGCCACAGACTGAGGGAGACTCCTTCTCACCAAGCTGTTTGGAGATGGTCGTGTAGCGCATTCCAGCCTTGTGTAGGTCTAGAATCTTGTCCCTGACGTCCTTGGACAGCTCTTTGGTCTTGGCCATGGTGGAGAGTTTGGAATCTGATTGATTGCTTCTGTGGACAGGTGTCTTTTATATAGGTAACAAGCTGAGAATAGGAGCACTCCCTTCTACCCGTCTAAAAGACACCTGGGAGCCAGACATCTTGCTGATCGACAGAGGATAAAATATTTATTTCACTGAGTAAAATGCGAATCAATTTATAACTTATTTGAAATGCGTTATTCTGGATATTTTTGTCGTTATCCTGTCTCTCACGGTTCAAATAAAACTACCATTAAAATTAGAGACTGATCATGTCTTTGTTGGCGGGCAAACGTACAAAATCAGCAGGGGATCAAATAATTTTTTCCTTCATTGTATCTTTTCAGCTCATCATCCTTTGAGGTGATCCTACCTGTTTCACATGATGGCTGTCAGTTTTTTGCATTCAGAAACAAGAACATAATATGGGGCTAGAAATGTATATATTCTGGCTGTACAAATATTACGCTTAACTATCCTATGTGTATTTTTATATGTATACAATTTTCTTCCTAGAGCATTGCTGTCAATATGAAAGATCCCAAAGGGACAAAAATTATTCAAGAGGTGCGTAAAAAAACAGAATCATTTTTGTATTATACTAGATACTGGAATATAAAATTATATTTATTTTAGCCAATTATAATGTAATATTTATTACAGAAATTTATTACTGACATTTTTTTGTAGACATATTCATTACATTTTTTCATTCTGCAGCTTGCAAAAGCCTGTGATGTTTTTGTTGAAAATTATATTCCGGGCAAACTAGTGGAGATGGGACTGGGTTATGGTGACATAAAAGAAATTGCCCCTCATATTGTTTATTGCTCTATTACAGGTAAGGTTACCCTTTTCTCAGCTCTTTATCCTGTTTTTTTAGTTGTGTTATTAGTTTGTTGTTGTGTTCTTGAAGCAGAAGAATAATTTGCCTGTTAATGTTCAGTGTAAGTGGAGAATACATACAGGAGAAACATATGTAATATCAGGTGCCCAGAATGACAGTTGCCAAATGCATGGGTGCTGATCTTGGGTACTGGGTACATTTCAAAAATAAACTGGAAATATTCTCAAATCTAAAAGTTTGATGCTTAAAAATAAAGTAAGCAGGGCTTAGGTGGGCCATGGGCAAACAATATAATAGTGGGCCCCCCTCCCGTCCTGTAGTGGGGGGGCAGATGCTGTAGTGGGGAGTACAGTGGCTGTAGGTGTGGGGACATACAGGGGCCATTCATTTTCTTTCCTGCCATTCAGGGACACACTATGAAGCAGATGAGATTACACAAACAGGTGCACACCGTCACATACACATAAAATACATTTTATATATTTTATATATATATTTCACATACACCCTGATTCACATATACTATTAGATATTAGTTATTAAGGAGCCTTGGAAACCATGCTGATTTCAGATTTAATAATATACATACACTCAGACTCCTCATTCCGGGAAAAGGCAGTGTCCCGGATGGAGGCTGCCCGGGACTTAAAGTCCCATTGCGGGACTGTCCCGGGCAATTCGGGACATGTGGTCACCCTAGCCCCAATCCGGCAGTATGCCCACTTTGCCCGCTGAATAAAGCGGCGTTGTGTGTAAGAAGTGGTTTAGAGACCGCTCTTCTATAACTAAGTCTGCACTTTGCGGTTGTCTTTTGCTTACTAGGGTAGGGTGTTCCAGGTTCTTGAATTGTAGATGTAGATGCTGGCCTATACCACAATGATGAGTTTGTTTAATATATCGGTCTATATTATTATTATTATTATTTATTGTTTTATATATCGCCATCAAATTCCGTAGCGCTGTACAATGGGGTCTATACTGGTTTATTCTGACCCATATTATGGAATTTTAAGTAGCACTGAAATGAAACCCATTAGAAGAAGTACAATAATAATATTAAATAGTAGACACACTTAGAAGGTTATGAACATATGGCTACCACAGAACTGAAAAAAGATTCTGGAAAGATTATGTCCATCTGGTGCGCGTGGACTGACCATAGGAGGCCTATTTTTGATACCACTACAACCATGCCATCTTGCATACCTTATACTTTTTATACATTTTTGTACTAATATATTCTGAACTTGGTATTTAGTTGTGTCCCATAGTCCTTACTTAAAATAATTTGTGCCCTAGAGTCCATATATTCCACTCTGGCATGTCCTTATCAGACAGTTATGTGGCTACATTAATTTATTGAGAAATGTTTCACTTTTGTTGTTTTACTATTCTCTTGACCACAATTTGGGACTATGCTCCATCTAGTGGCTGTTTATGTTTACAGCAGTATTTCTAAATATCTTCACAATTTAGGGTGTACTGGATAATAAGAGACAGATCAGTAAGTAAAGCCTTTCATTATTGTAACTTACGTTTGAATGTTCACTGCCTGCAGCTTACTTTCTCTCTGTCCTGATGTCCAGAACTGGTTGCCAGTAGTAAATAATGTCAGATCCTTGCTTCCAACATTTTAGGCAGCCAGACCCTGTTTAACGGCAGATCAAAAGCATTTGGCCTTTTCCCCACAACCCAGGCTAAACACCTTGCAGGAGATGCATTCAGCCGGTTGCCTGAACGTGATTCACATTCAGTCAGATTCAATGAACGTTGCGTCTCTTTAGTTGTTGGTACTCATGTGCAATGTTCCATCTAATTTTGTGCACACAATATCCACGCCGCATAAAGTATAATTTTGCTTTTCTTTTTTTTAATTGGGAAAAACTGTTGTGCACACAATTTTTGCACGTGTGCGCTCTCTAAAAAAGCTATGTGCACAGCTTAGAGGGAACACTGCTCATGTGTAGAGTCTTCCCATTGATTTTAATGGGAGCACCTTCCTGATTGGCTTTATTTTATATATTTTTTTGTTTTGGATGAATGCATATTATATTATATAACTTTAATGTTATTTAGATGCTGTAGGCATACGGGCAGGTGGACGTGTTTACTAAATGGGGTGGAGCATAGTGCTACCTGCCAAAAAATCTAACCTGCCAAAAAATCAGTTGGCATTACTTGGTAAACATTTTTGTGGAAGTTCACACATTAATCAATTTTTTTATCCTACTTCGTACTTAGATTTAAGTCATTAATGACCTGTCTAGCACAAATAGTGTTTAACATCATTGAGACCAGGGAGTAAGATTCCTAGGTTAATTGGGCAAAGTATAAACATGCATCATATTTCTGATCAAAGTCAGAGGCAAGTACATTTCCTGGATTCAGGAAACTGGCATGTTTTCAGATTCTCAAAGAGCAAAAGGTCATTTCATAATAGCAGGGATGTTTATTTTATTGTAATTAAACTGTGGATGGTTCAGTTGAAAAAGGCAAATCTTTGTTTACATGAATTCGGTTCCCATGTGGTATACCCACTTAAGGCAAAATAACCAAAAATGGAAGGTTCTTAAGATCTTAAAATTTTACAAAAGCATATTTTTTTCTTCCTAGAATTATCATCCTTTGAATTCAGTGCAGGGATTTATATTGGTATTTTAACTTTCATCTGACTTAGCTTCAAGTTTTATTTTTCTTCTTAGAATTATCATCCTTTGAATTCAATGCAGGGATTTGTATTGGTATTTCAACTTTCATCTGACTTAGTTTCCAGTTGAATCATTTCATGGGAAATGTAAGGGGTATTACAGATGATTAAACCTAAACAAACCAAAGCCCCCAAAACTAAAATAATCAGGGCTTATGTGTTTTCAGAATGTGAGAACATGTTTCCGCTATAGAAATCCAGCTTCCATAATGTAGAAAACATACAAGTTTAACATGACCTGTTCACTGCTATTAATAGTCAAACACAAGTTTGTGAGATGGCAGAGCTTTAACCTCCATGGGACAAGAGGGCAGGGGTGGACTGATCCGAGAGGCCCCAGTAAATGCCCCCTTGGCTGGTAAAAACTGGTCACAAAGGGCAGGAACACAGCCAGATCACATAATGTTAGGGTTTTGTGACCCACGTGGTAAAAGCCATGGTGCTCCCACAGTGTGCGAGTTGCCAGAGAGAAAGCTGCCAGTGAAGTAAGGGAGATGGAGGGAGCTTGTGAATGAGGGGTAAGGGAAGGAATATGTATGAATGTGTGTATGTTTGTTAGAATGAGAATGTGTGCATAAGTGTGTGTTTTATTTCTGCATTCCCTACTTTAAGAGATAATGAGAATAAATGTTAATATCCCGCTTCAGTAAGTTAATTGATCACTGTATTTTCACACTTTGAGACATAGACACATAGATGAGATATAAACCATTTGGTTCATCTAGTTTACTCATTTTACCCATGTAAAAATCTCAAACTTTGTTTAGACCTTGCCATATATTCAACATAGCCAATGTATAGAGCTACAGAATATGATGGTGCTGCATAAATCAATGGATAATGATAGCCTTACGCCTATACCATACGTGTTTAAATAGCTGCTCTGTATCGTCTACCATTTTCGCTGGAAGGCTGTCACACTCATCCATGGACTTGGGATAATGAGTGGGTCTGGCACTTTAAGGCTGGATGCTGCCTCATGATGTAAATTTGCTGACAGCTGGATATGACAGGCCGTGCATTACATTCTTTTGCTCACGTATCGTGCGTCTGGGCACACTGCAGCACTCGATATGCCGCTAGAGTCTACATGCATAATCACCCTTTCAGTTTTAGACTATTACTTGTTGTCCTAGCATTTCTCCTCCATTCAAAGTGCTAGGATTGTGAGATGTCCACATTTAATCAACAGTATGAAATAGGAAGGGCCTGCAAAGATGCTTGGTTTCACGTTTATGTCCTTTACTTTCCAGCTGGATCTATGTGGTCTGTGGTTGGATGACCGAAGGCATTTACATGACCTCTATGGAAGGTCATCTGATCTGAATTATATCATGCAGTTTATTTATAATTAACAGTATAACATCACTTGAGTGGGTTTATTGCAAATATGATAACACGCCTTGAGCTCTTCCTAAGCTCTATTTGTTTACTTTTAATGTTATTTAGGTTTCATTCTTCTATTTGGCTTTTTTATATCAGATAATGCTAGCGTCAGAAACAATAATTTGTTTTAGGTCACAGTGCAGAAAAGAAAAGACGTTTAAAGGTTTGTTCTGTAACCTTCTCCTTGCAATCCTAACGTTCCTGTCAGGATAACATTTCAAATGGAACTAATGGAACACTTCTGTGTCTGTCTAACCATAGGTTAGGTGCTATTCATTAAAGATCAAGTGAATGGTTCTTGGCTGCCAAGGTGTGTTTGTAGTAGCAAACGTCTAACTTGCAACTTCTTACTGCAAATATATATTATTATTATTATTTATTGTTTTATAA
>VKOC01011097.1:0-11992 GCA_009364415.1 Spea multiplicata
AATTAAAAAAAAAAAAACCTGTTGGTGTTGTCTTTATTTTCTCTTATATTTACTGTAGCTTTAATAATGGGCTTAAATGGCCATTAACCCTTTATCTTGCAATGCAACGCATTATGGAGCTAGTTGGCCATGTGTCCTCTGTAGGCTCTGCCTGAGTTTAGCTTTTTACTTGAATCTCGTCAGACGTCACACTGCCGAGGCGCATAAATGATACATTACACCAGATTCGGTCACTTAAACGTTAAAAGAATCCGTGAAATTCATGACTAAAAAATTCATGACCTATTCACCGTTCCGCACAACAAAGAAACGTTATCGTATACATTTTTTAAACATTTAAGCGTCTGTCCTCTGTGCCGTAAATGATGCTGCTCTCCGTTCTATGTCCCGAGTATTTTATCGTTACCACAATAGAGTAAGATAAAGGGTTGGTGCCGGGCAGATTTGCATACATTCTGAGATTTATGAGCAAATTGTGGATATAAAACTATGCTTTATGAAGTTGGCTCGTTCGGAACATCCAGGAAGGATAAATAGAAGATGTTGGAAAGATCACCTATCCAGGCGGCTAGTGCCCGTTCGGCTCAGGGGTTCTTCGGGGTCTCTCAGGGCAACATCTGCTAACCTCAACAGTCTCTGATTGTGAAGCGTGAGGGAGTTTAAATGTCCGTCCTTCACCAGAGTCTCGGACTGCGTTCTGAAAGCCTAGGATGGATGGATTAACGCTTGGTGCTTTTACTGTGTGTTTTCAGGTTAGTTTGGCCTACACGTATGAAACGAAGGACGCCCTCTGCTTAGTATTAACCATTATGAATGGCGGGGATCTTAAGTTTCACATCTACAACATGGGGAACCCAGGCTTCGACGAGCAGAGGGCCGTGTTTTACGCAGCCGAGCTGTGCTGTGGGCTGGAGAACCTCCAGGCGGAGAGGATCGTTTACAGGTAAGATTTACCTGGCGCTCTCTGTGTAATCATTTGCTGGGGGAACGGGGTTCCTGATAGGGTTAATGTTTAGCGCGCTTATCCACATATTTCCTAAAATCCGTATGGGATCCAGAGCGGAAGCTCGCCGTAATTCCGTTAGTCTTAATCATTAATGGCACAGTATATAGTAAACGGCTCAGTTGTGTTTGCCTTACATATTGTGTTTTATTTAATTATATAGGGACTTAAAGCCGGAAAACATTCTGCTGGATGATCGTGGTAAGTGTTAATTAACTATTCAGTATTTTTTTTTATCCTTTATGGGGAATTAAAGACTGTTTTCTGTTTTTCGTTTTTCTTTTTTTTTTACTAGTTTTGTTGGTAATCAGCATTAAGGTTGTGTATTCATTAACCCCTTAAATACGCAAGACAGTAGTATGTCCTGATGCAGAATACACGTTTACATCGTGCACTGTTTCGGATGGGAACCTTACGTTGATGCACGGGGTATCAGGTCTTGGAACGGAGCCAGCATATCATTTTTTAAAATTTTAAAAAAAAAGTTTCCAAAAAGTGATGCATATGTTATTTATTTTCCTGTAAATGCAAAAAACTTTGAAGTCCTAGATATATTTCCAAACACAAGGCGTATTTTCTAAAGGAAACACTAAATGAGAAAGCGAGGGGTTAAACAAAGACAAAGCAGAAGTGCGGAAACTACTTGTGTCTAGTATAGAATCATCTATATACTTAAGGGGCTAAACTCGGCTTTAGGCAACAAATATCTACTTTAAATGCATTCAAATCTGGTTCAAAGTTTGAAAATTGGTATCACCTTAGCAACCAATGGAACGGTGAGATCAACTATGGTTGCTATGGTAACATCACTTTTCAGAGTTTGGGCCAGAATCCTTTTATACATAGTGTTTGTCCCAATATAATTCACCAGCACAGACTCCCGAGGGTAACACGTTTCATGTTTTGTCACGCAGGGCACATCAGGATTTCGGATCTTGGGCTAGCGGTGCAGATACCCGACGGAGAATCCATCCGGGGGCGAGTTGGCACAGTAGGCTACATGGGTACGTATCGTATTATGAGAACTAGCACCTAGTCCATTAGACAATCATAAGATCTTTGAATGGTTTGGGGTGGGATTCTCGGGGACAAGCGCCGGTGTTACTGAAGTGCTTTTTTTCTTTTCCATAGCACCGGAAGTGATTAACAATGAAAGCTACACGTTCAGCCCTGACTGGTGGGGTCTCGGATGCCTCGTCTACGAGATGATTCAGGGCCAGTCTCCCTTCAGGAAGCGGAAGGAGAAGGTGAAACGGGATGAAGTGGACCGGCGGGTGAAAGAGGATGAGGAAGAGTATTCAGAGAAATTCTCCGAGGACGCCAAATCTATCTGCAGGATGGTGGGTGAAGACGGAGGTTTGCAACTCAACATCTAAAGTCTACCGTATCGGCCGGCGGTGTCGCGTTATCCCTCGCTCATCACTGCCGTTTCTTTGTTCTTTCTTGTTCTATCATAAAGTTTGCACAAAACAGACTTTATCACCCGCTTTATCCTTCAGGGATGGATTCACTTACATGGGGGGTTGTATGAGAGATGAGACTCAACGAGCTTCTCCTTCAAGGAGGGCTGAGCTGGCAGAAAGAAGACTCTCCGTTCTAACTATTCACCATGCAGGGCACTGCGAGAGAGTGAAATCACAATATTGGCATGTTTTTACCCGAAAATATAAATTGCATGATATATGCACACGTTCCCAACCTCAACAGGTTCATGGAACGTTGAGAATGTGCCCCTCTACTTAAAGACTTTAAGAGGGGAGACTTCTTCCGTTGTGTTAAGGTTATTTTACTGTAGGTCTTTAATGCTAGGGCCGGTAGGTGGTTACCATTGAACTAAATGCTAAGGGATATCTCTGCTGGAAATCATTCTAAATAGCCGATCTCAAAGTAAAGTATCAAGTAGCCCACAAAATAACGTGACTCATTCTTGCTTCCCCCCCAGTTACTCACAAAAGACCCTAAACAAAGACTGGGCTGCCAAGGCGATGGAGCAAATGGCGTAAAACAGCATCCGATATTCAGGAACATCAATTTTAAACGCTTGGAAGCGAATATGGTGGATCCCCCGTTTGCTCCTGATGTGAGTAGATGTTTGATGTGCTTCTTTATAACCTTTACTGCCAGAGCTCTGTATTTCTTTATACAATGAAGCATGGCCTGAAGGATGGACCAAATAAAACTGGTGCCGGACACCAATTATGTTCATTTCTGGATGGAATAGTCATTGCCATCTCTGACGTAAAACATGTGGATCATAAGTGGATAACATAATGTTTGAGAGCCGTTGACTCCTATGCTTAACACTGAGAATAACCCGTAGTCAGTGGCTGAGTTATCAGGCGACACTTAGACATGGACACGAGCCACAATCTATTTCTTGTAGGATACATTATATATATATATATATTTAAAATTATTATATATTTAAAATATAATATTAATATATATATATTATAATAATTTTAAATACCAAAACTGGCCGTCACCTGCAGGTGAATCTTTCATCAATATATTATTGGTTATATGTATGATATATATATAAATTGGTTTGATGTAATGTTATGTTTGTCGTTGACTAGCCGCGAGCTGTATATTGCAAGGACGTGCTGGATATTGAGCAGTTTTCTACGGTGAAAGGGGTTAACCTGGATACGACAGATGATGATTTCTATTCGAAGTTTGTAACGGGTTGTGTCTCCATCCCCTGGCAGGAAGAGGTACTGCAAGTCCTGCGTTGTTTACTGAACTGGGAGCGTGGAGGATGGGGTCCTCTGTATGGCGTATAATATATACATTGTAATAGTTAAATCGCTAGCAGCTATTCGGATAAGAAGTTATAAATGCCTGAATGCCGCTGAGATGGATCCATTATCCATTAAGAGCTATTACACACGAAATAAATAAAGCGTGTAATACGTGTCTTTATACAATATATGGCTCTTTCATAACTGGAGGGTTTTTAATATGAAATTGTAAGTCCTCCTCCTACCATATAACTGATAATATACAAAAGAGCACCATAAGAACAAAAATGGCTGCATAAAGATCCAACAAAGCAAAGTGTCGCCAAACAACATTGTGAATCTTTCTTCAGTTTGCTTGCGGTTTTGTTAGCTCTTCGCCGCTGTCCCAGGCTGTAACCGGAAAGTCTCTCTCTCTTTACCTCTTCTGCTTTATAATGTAGCTTCATACTAAGAAATGTCTCAATAAAGCGGTTTCGCGTAGAAAGGCTGTCGATGGTGTTCTTGGTTTAGCGTTCACGTCACGCGTAGCGTCTCGTTTTCTCTCGGCAGATGATTGAAACAGAGTGTTTTAAAGACATCAATGTGTATGAGACGGACGGCTGCTTGTCGCCAGACCTGGACGTAAGCAAACCGAACATTAGACCAAAGAGGAGCTTCTTTCATCGCCTGTTCCGAAGAGGGGTGAGTGTCCGTCGACCGACGCGTCTAAACCACCTCAGTTCTGCGGAATGGCATTCGCTACTAGAACCCTACGCCATTCGGCTGTAAACGGTAGAGACGGGGCAATTGCTTGATTTGGGGGAGACCCACATTATGCTTTGTGCTTATCTGCTATGGGGCAGTATGTACAGATACATGTGTGTGTGTGTGTGTGTATGTATGTGTGTATATATATATATATAGTGTGTGTGTATATATATTTATATATTTATTTATTACAATACTGTACACTTGTATTTTTTTTTTCCTTCCACAGGTCTGTTTTAAATCTTCCTACAGCGACGATGAAGAAGAAGCCCCACGACCATGAACCACTGTCCTATAGCCAAAAAAAGGAAAAAAAAAATCCTACAGACTAAAACTGCAAATATTTTATTGTATCTATGAACTGTAAAGGTGTATTATAAATTAAAAAAAAAATAATTCTGTACGTGTTTACAGATTTTGTACATTTGTACTTGAATTATGTTAAGATGTATATTTTCACTAAAAAGTGTATTGTACAAAAAGGCCATATTAGTACCACTCCAATGCGTATAGTATAATACATCTGTGTGCGTGTGCTACGTATACACGCGTGTGTGTATGTATTACAGACGCAAATCTATTATACCAAAAAATGTGTGTCTGTAATTCAGAGACTGAAGGTTTTTATAGCTCCAGTTGATATTAGCGGCATTTTAAACTTTACACCGTGTTAAAGGGAACAGATAGGCCAAGAGCTTCTACTCAGTTTTATTAATATTATTATATATCATTTTTTTATTATTATTATTCTGGGCACAAATTGATGCTTGGCCCTTTGTTTGCCAGAGGGGTGTATTATCAGTTTGTGCATGACCCTTCTGGCACTCCTAGAGTTAAATACATAGTCCGTTCATTTGCTTCACATCACATAGGAGACTCGGCCCTGGGAAGGCTTGTGTGTACTGTTTGTATGATTTCAGAATATGTTTTGTTAATTAAAAGAATATTTTACATATCTGATTTATTTTTATTTTATTTATTTTTTTTAAGTTCTCTGGTTAACCCCTCTGCTGCCAATGTCTATCCTCCCATGTGCTTTTTATATTTTTCAGCAGAGAAATGCATAGTTTTAGGATTTATGAAAGCACTGCTAGAACATGGTGATTCCTCCTCTTGAAGAGTTTGCAGGGGTTAAAAATCCCCCCCATGAAGATATAGTAAACTATGAGTTGAAGTGGGATACACAGTTTTGTCTATATCATCTACGTTTTGTGAAGGTCCAGAAGATTAGAACCTCCTGCACAATGTGTTGAGATGACCCTGCATAATGCGTAGGTTAAATATGCAGTATGAGGGGGCCATTGCCCCGAAAACCAAGTAGTGTCTCTTAATTCAGCAGGTGAGATGAAAAGAGTGATTTCACTGCAGACTCAGATTATAGTTTTAGCAGATATGCATGCACATATACACATTCATATACACACACACGCATGCATGCACATATACAATTACACATACATACATGCACGCACACTTTTTGTGATACAAAACAGAACCAGTGCCTCCTCTTACGGTAGAATCTCTTTGGGGCCTTTGATCTTTTTTTTTTTTTTTTTTTTTTTTAAATCTATTTCTAGTGTTTGTTTTTTTTTTTGCTGTCCTTGATCTTTAAATCAGGTAATTGCAGGTGATTTCAAGAGAGTTTTGCCTCTTGATCCACGCCAAGATTGAGGGATATTTATATACAATAAGTACATGTTAAACAATGTTCCGAGATAGTAGGAAATAAGCCTGTAACTCATTACACCTTTTATAGACGTCTCCTCTGTATTACGCTTCTCGGTGATATCTAACGAGAACATGATGCATGCTGGTAAATATAATCTACATATCTCTTAAGCACAAGCAGCAGATGAGGCATGATGGGTTATTAAAACCTTGTAACCTGCAATCGTTGTTGTTAAATAATGAGCTATTTTAAGACTGTTCCTAGAAAGCGATTTGTATATTTTACAGCTATGACCCCTGCCGCTTGGAGTAACTTTCACCTTTTTACCCCAATATCAAATGGCTTGATAGCTTTTTTCCAGTGATTGATGTACGTAGGAACTCTCAGAGTTTGTTCCTCGGGGGCTGGTGGCCACACGTGCCGGCTGAACTTTGTCAGATGAAGTGGCTTTTTATTGTACTTAGTCTGCAGCCTCCTGTCCGGCACTTGTGGCCCCTGAGAACATCAGGTAATTGGCGTCACGGGGGCTGAGCCGATGTGTTGTTGCCATGCGTACACAAGTAACATCTTCAGTAGGAAACGTCCGTATTCTTCTTCCCTGAGCTCTAGTTCACATCGTCCTCACACCAGCTGATATACCACTCGCTTTCCTTTTAAGTTCATGTTAATATTGTTTGTTCAGCATTGGGATGGTGTCTGTGTTTAAGTCCATGGGGTGGCTAAGACTCGGTCTTTCACTCTGGTCACAGCGTGGAGAAGACACGCGTTCTCAGGTTGCTTTCTGCTAATCGGGTCCTTTTGATGCTTAACCTTCTATTATAAAGGGACAGACCGTCTGCACTGTGAATCAAAGGTGCGGTTCTACCAAGTCATACAAACATAATCTATTGGTTTCTAGACCGTATCGGTTTGTATTCTTATGTCTCTACAGATAATGAAACCCCCAAATGATTTGTGCTTGGGTATATAATATATGTAATTCTAAATACATAATATCTGTATAACATGACCCTGAAACAGCCACCTAATACACATCTATTGGTTGCAATCATGGTTTCCATGGTGAAATATTTAATAAATAAAAGTGAGAAGACACACTTGATACCCCATCGACTGGGGTTGATATAAACCGCTTCATCCAGCTCTGAATGTACAAAGCGTTCCTTCAGTCCGGACGACGCGCTCCAGGAGCGTTGTGCACCTCACACAATCCTTTCAGCTCCTTCCATGCGCTTCCAAGTGGGACTGCTCCTTTAAACACCCTCGCTGTCCAGGTGCCGCTGTCTGGCAGTAAACGGGTAACGCTTCCGGCCCCCCTACCTGCTGACGTTTATTAAACTTATTCCTTACCAAAAAACTTACTTTTTAAGTGCCAGGTGGCATTATAGCAGGGAAAACGGGACGGGTTTTGTATGAATTACTGTCCCGGTGTAAAATGTGTAGACGGGGTGACCCCCTTTGGAGCAGTAGCCCCAACCATTTACTGTTGTGGGTTTTTTTGTTGTTTTTATAGGGGGGGGGTTGGATTTGTCTTAATGTTAGACAAAATGACTCCATGATTAAATGCACAAACCCCAAATCCATAGGTGGGTAGATCCCCCCCCCCGTGGTAAGGTGATGTTAATGCACATCATCCCATTAACCCCTCAGATGTTTGCAATCATTAACAATTCATACAATGCGCCCCGCTCTGCGCTGTGCCTAGCGATGTGTAGATAGATGGATGGGTGGCAAGGGGCACGGGGGTTTAAATAAAAGTCTTTGCCTCCTTCATGTCTTCCAGGTTTTTTAAGCTAATTTTATAACAATTAGGATATGTTGTGTTTTGCTTTTTTCTTTAAACATGTAATTCTGGGTTTTAGTTGTGTCTCCAATTCACACATTCCGGATTCCACTATTCTCTGCCTCCGCGAGATTGCTCAAAACTCCCCCGATTTCTGTGAATTGTGATGGAAATGTCTGTGTAATGTTTATTTACTTAAACTTTTTTTTTTTGGTTATTTATCTTGTCCAAATCCAAACAACAAATATGTAACTGCTTTCCATGTAGCCATCTGTAATGTTTTATTTAAACGGGCATGTTAAAAATATAAATATGAAAAAAAACCCAAGATGTTAAAATTCCTCCGCGTGTGTCTGTGTGTTCTTTCTGGGGTTTGGAAGCCGGGCCGCTATGTGAAAATTATTTAAAAAAAAATCATATGGTCTGCTACAAATAAAATGCAGCATATTCACAATATAATCATTTAAAAAAAAATAGCTTAAAAAAATATATATATATAATCTTGGCGTCTACAAGTTTTTGTGTATTTTTCTTTCCAACACAAGACTTGCGCTTTACAAGTTTACGGGCGGTTCTCTTAGTGTGCGGTGCCTGCCTGCAAACAGCGATCTGGTCGCCGACCGTCGCTCACTGCAGGAGTGATGTGAATTCTACCCACGTCTATGCCAACTATAAGAAAGGAACTCCCTTGATCTATAGATTCCTGCTCAATCATCACACTGATTATTTATGGCAATGCTCATGTAATCTGTTACTCCATAGACTTTCATTAGCCGGATTGTCAGATCACCCAGTGATTAAGACTAAGGTATTCTATTATCAGGATGCTTGTCTAGTATTAGACATCTTATTTTACAATTAGATGGCTGATATGCAGCTGCCTGAGATTATATTATACAAAAAACAAGCGGCGTGACAGAGTAGAAACATGACAGGAGTGATGAATACATGGTGGGAGTGCAGTTGACACCGACTAGCACTGGCCCTGGGGCAGCAGCAGTACGGGGCCTTTGCAGCCACCGAGCCTTAGCGTGACGTACCTCCTAAAGCCCGCCTCCACGTTCTTCAGAGGCATGGTACGCTCCGCTGATTGGCTTCAGAGATCTGTCAGACTAATGGACCTATGAGAGGCTCGTGCCAATCAGTTGCCGGGAATGCGGTAGTCACGTGACGGAAGAGAGGCGCGTGCGGGACGAGTTCGCGTGCTGGGCGACGAGCGGCTGTCTGTGGAGCGGCGTTCTGGCGGGAATCTGCAGTGGATAACCGGTTATTGTACGCGGGGGCGCTGCCGGGCTGTGTACACAGCCGCTCCTACATAATGGACGCGTAAGTGTGTTATCAGAATAGGTCCTCGGTGCGTCGTGTATGTCATGTACGTTTGTATTTAAAGCGGTAGTATGTGATATATATATATACATATATACACTACTGGAATGTTGCAGTGAATGCAAGTGAGGGTTAAAGGTGCGGTGTAACATAACATACCGTTATCAATAGTGCTATAATATATATATATATATATATATATAAAATAACAAATAGCCCAAATTCTCCTACCTAAACATAAAGGCTTGTCCTGAAACGATGACATCTTGGCGTCTTGCAAATAAAAATGAAGCATTATTGAAGACCGGGGGTGCTGGCTTTACTACTTTTAGATTATGTGTATACTATATATATATATATATATATATATATATATACACACACGGTTTACAACAGGTTATGTTACACTGCGCATGTATTCATTAAAACATTTTTACATTAGTCCTCCTCCTCTGCAGATCATTCCCCAGGAGAAACCCTCTGCGGGGCTCCCCTGGTCGGTTCCCTGTCCCAGCTGCTTGGTGATCGCTGTGTTTAGCTTCCCATTTGGCCGACTACGGTGGGGGCCTCTCTGAGGGATTTTGGTAGATTTGTCCTGAGCCTAACTCAGTTTTGCAGTAAAATGTCACCCCCCCAGACGGCGCGTTTCACCGTCACATCCTGAATGAATAACCAAGGTTATTGGTACGATTTTTTTTTTTATCAGATCACATTATTCACTTTTATTACTTACACAGAATTTTCTGCCTGATGGCGGCCTAATTCACTGATATCCTGCAGAAAGAAACCCGGTGTATACAAAAAAATATCAGTATTACAGAGTCAGGGCAAATTATCTTCACGTTCACTTTGACATTTGAATTGCATCAGGTATTACTTTTGGTGCCGTTTACTTAATTTCTGTTGCGTGATGAGACTCGTTTCATTGTTCAAGATTTCACAGTATTAATTCACATCTTCCAGAATCACAAAAATAGGAATCCTACGGGATTCAGGTCCAGGCTGGAAGAGTTTGGGGAAGACCCCTTTCTATCCCAGCATGACTGTGACAAAGCGAGCTCCGTAAAGACATGGCTGGGTGACCGGCCGCACAGAGCCCCGACCTCAACCCCATCGAACACCTTTGGGACGAACTCAAATGTTAATTGCGAGCCGGGCGTCTCGTCCAACATCACCACCTGACTCACAAACGCTCTACTGGATGTATGGGCAAAAATTACCACAAAAACTCTTGCTGAAATCCTTCCCAGAAGAGTGGAAGCTGTTATGGCTGCAAAGGGGTAAAAACATATTAATGTCTATATTAGAATGCGATGTCATCAAAGTCCCTGTAATGGTCAGGTGTCCCAATACTTTTGTCCATATAGTGTACTTTGGTAGCCGTTGCCTCCAGCCCTTTCACCAGCTCCTTTGTTGTTGTCTTTGGGTTCAGTTGAACCTCTGACCAAAGTACATTGAGCCCTGGGAGTTAATTTGTGCCTCCTCCCTGAATGAAGGAAGTCCGTTTTATTTTTTCTGATGTCTTGGCTGAATTGCTTGAAGGTTCCCATGACAATCGGCCAATCAGAAGATCCTAAAACGTCATTACGTAAATCTCCGGAATCTTCCAGACTGTTTAAAGACGCCGTCGACTGGGTGTATGCTGACTTTAACCCACTGGAATTCTGATACATTGAAATAAAGCTGAGAGAATTCTGATCCATTGTTTTAACCCCTTGACTGCTAACGACGGCATGGTGCCGTCGCTAGCAGTCCCAGTCGGGTCCTAACGACGGCACCATGCTGTCGCTAGCACTACTATACCTTAATGGAGGCCTGTGGACCTCCATCACCACCTACCCTGGCGGTCTGCCCCTCACATTGATCATGGGGTTAAATTTAGCCAATGGTAGAGGGAGGCAATTTTTGAAATCCTGATGAACTGTAAATTAACTGCAAATATTATTAAAATCAGCCATTTAGCCTATGCGGTATGTGAGTAACCATCTCATCCCTGGAGCTCCTTGCATTTTTACTGCAAAACTTATTTTTGCTGTAAAAGTGAAATTTTTTTTCCCTTTACCATAATTTCTTTGGGATTGTAAAGGGAATGGATGGTGTGTGCGCTTCTGTGAGTGAATGTATGGAAGGTATGGTGTGTGCTTCTGTGAGTGAATGGAGATATGAAAGGCGTGTGAATGGTCAGTAATTAGGGTTGAAGCCTTGATGTGGCATTACTGCTCACATAGGAAGTTAAATTATGGCACCAAAAGTACACATTTGCAAGAACTACACCGCTAGGAGCATCAAATGAGGGGCTGCGTGTGTTTCTAGTACAAACCTGGCGTGCGCAAGACACAAATGAACATGTCGGGAAAAACTAGACCACTTTAACTTCAGATATGGCAGATTTGAAAATCTTTCTAAAAAATTGTCTTAAAACATTTAGGGGTGATGCCTGCAATTAGACAGCCCTAGACAGCTGAGAAGTTAAATTATGGTACATAAAGTATACATTTTCAGAAACTACACCCCTTGGCGCATCAAATGAGGGGCTGCATGTATTAGTAGCACAAGATTGGAGTGCGCAAGACATAAATGAACTTGTCGCTTTTAATTCAATTTTTTATTTTATAAGTGTGATGTTCACTTATTTGTTGTGCACGGCAGATTTGTGATACAAATACAAAGAAGACCTCATTTGCTGCGGCTGGGGGTGTAGTTTCTAAAAATATATAGTT
>VKOC01011098.1:0-12348 GCA_009364415.1 Spea multiplicata
TTTTGGGGTTAAAAAGTCGTCTTATACGCCGGAATATACGGTAAGTAGAAAGTGTGGATTCCAGTTTTTTACATAATGACTGACAATAATTACAAATTTAAAGACAACAGCTTGTTAAAAAATCGTTTTATTTTACAATATATACATTCATTAATGTATCCAAAAAAAACGCATCACCACCAAGAATATACACCATACATCACCTACGGCTGGTTTCATGTTGATTAGTTTTGAACCACAAAGTATGTTTGGGAGAAATAATGCGTATGTGATTTTTTCTAAACTATTTATACGACAAGTGAAAAGGATCTGCTTTTGCATTAAACTCCTGTGAGGTGCTCAGCTGTATGGGGGTTTTTTTTGTGTGGTGAAAATGCAATGAAAGATTTTCAATGTTTTTATGAACCCTGAAATGGGAAAAAGGTAAAATAACGCTATGAAAACTTTTCTAAGAATTACACGGAGTTGTTAAAAGCGCGTTAAAGATGGAACAAAAGCCTGGAATGTCCTTTCTGGGTCCCTGGGAACTTAGTACGTTTCAAATGGCTATTGAATAGGGACAGATAGACACATTTCCTTAATTCTTTTAAAGTCAGATGGAAATGTAACACGCTATACGTTTCCCTCCACTCAGTAATGAAAGGGTGTCTTTGTACTAGACATTTCAGAACAGCAGTAGTCCTAGGGAAACGTCTTCTCGGTGGTGCAGCCCTAAGCAACGGCAAGTCACTGGCGTCCATGCGCTACTGGAAGCCCATCGAATAAAAGGACACACTAGACCACCAAGGACCACCAATTTTGCTCAAATATATAACTAGAAAAAAGTGAAGAGCAAACATAAGGCTTTATAAAGCAACATATCAACATATTTATGGAATTTGGGGGGGTATAGCTCTTCACAATAACCCCTTAAGGGGGCATCTGCCGAGTCCCCAACGAGCATCTCTGAAGTGAAACGGCTGCTTCAGAGTTTAATGCGTAACTAGGGGGTTTGAAATTGCCATCCCCATTTCAAAATCACAACACATCTCTCGTTTGATGCGCAATCTCCTTTAGTTTTGCATGAGGTAGTAACTCATTTTGGCCACACGTGCTTAAGCATCCTAAAGGATGAAAATAAGGCAGAACCAATAGACAGACACAGCACTGAAAGAATAGCTTACAATAAAAGGAATGCTCGTGGAAAGGTCGAGTGTCTTTATTTTAGGGACACTCTTGATTTACTTGATGTTTTTTTAAACACACACAACCAGCAGAGGCTTGGTGCTCTTGGGGCCGGGCAAATGAGAACATATTTAAGAAAAAAAATCACCGGCCCCAATTTGCCGCAATTTCTCCAGGGCAAGGAGCACCGAAGCTCCCATCAGCCGTTATGAATGTGAGCTGTTTTGTCACAGATAATGTCTCGAGCCTGGCTAACGTCAAAGCTAGCTGGGAAGTTGTATTGTGGATATCTGAACCCTTTCTGTAGTCCCGAAGGACATTTGTTAGTCCGCTTGTACTCTGCTGAAAGAAGCGGCTGTGTATAGAAGTATGGTGGGTGCCCAGGGTTGGCAGTCTACCATGTCACATTACTGAAGCAGATCAGCCTACAGGGTGATCTCGCGGGGCCAGCTCAGAGATAACAGATCTCCCTTGTCTCTGGACTATTTAAACTACGGAGATCTTTGCCCATCCGACTCCAGAACATAACTACACCGCTGGGCAGAGGGCACATGGGCGTTAAACCAGGGCCGGCAATTACCATGAAGGCCCCCCCCCATTTATTTCTACAGCATTATAAAAACATAAATAAACCTTAATAGTTACTGTTTTATGCAACGCTCTGCAATGGTAACTTTAACCCTTGTACTTACAGAAGCCTATTAACAGTGTAAGTGGCTTGGCAAATGCTGTGCGGTCTACCGAAGGGTCATCATCATCATATTTATTTTAATCATAGTTTAGTTTAAGATTGAGATGGCCGGAAATAACATTACCTGGGTAAAATCAGCTGGAATCCATGCATTACATTTAGAATGAGTATATATGTGTGTGTGTGTATGTATATATATATACACACATATATATATACACCGACACACATATAATCCTATTACATGTTGTCATCTTGTATAAATGCAGCAAGCAAAGGCGAAAGAGATATCATTAGCTGATGCGTTTTCACAGCAGTCACTGCCTAGCTTTGTGACGCATTACATCACATAACAATACCTTGTGCAAATAGAAACACCAGTGTACTTGCATTACAGTTAAAGGTATCATAAAAATTCTTACAACCAAGCTATAATGTTTTTTTTTTCCTTTTTAAACTTACAAAAAAAATGTATATTGGCATTACTAAATTACACAGAATATAAAATACAATAGTGTTAATAAACGCGTTGTGTTCCTTTCCAAAATGGCCGCTCGGTCGCCTCGTTTGAGGAACTGTGGGTACAGTATCCACCCTCGCCCTCCCTGGGTTTGTTTTGTTTGTTTGTTTGTCTGACAACCTTTACATCTGTACAATTAAGACACCTGTACGTGATAAAAGGAACGCTATCTACATTAGGCTTTTGCAGAGGTCTTCAGCAATGACAAGTTACAGCCACGGCAGCGAGGTAAAGAAATAATACTACTGGTATGTACAAAGATAACGTCACTGTGAATGTAGCGCTTCTGTGGGAACGGCTTCATGATTATACCCGCTCCACATCATGGCAACATAATCCTCATCTTTGTCATGCCACAATAAATTATTTATATATATAGATATACTATATATCTCTATATAAAAATTGGCCACTTTTTTGCGACCTATGTCTGATTTGAAGCTCCTGGTAACATTGCAGCAATAGTGTTCTCGCGTGCGTCCACACATGGTTTTTTCAGTAACTGTTCTCGTGGCCTGCTAGAATGTAAAGGTTGCTGTTAGCTGTGGGGTTGTCCGTGGGCCTACTTTCCAGAACCACCACCCTGCAACAAAGACAAAAATGTTAATGCAGAGATTACCTGGAAGGCAGAAGGTTAGATCATATGAAGCAACAGAGAAGGCACTCGTGTAAGAAGAACGCGCTATGGTTCCTCAACAGGGCAGTCCATATGCTGAATGGCTACCGAAAGGCCAGTAGTTAAGGATATCTCCTCCTTGAACAAAGGTGAGTTACTGCAAATGTCTGATCCATGATACCATAAAAAAAACAGGTTGGCAGAGAAGGAGGAGGACGTACACAAATAAAGAGTATAAAGCTATCTACCCTCTCCCTCCCTACCCCCCTTCGCACGATCTACCCCTCCTCCCTACCCCCTTCTCACGATCTACCCCCCCCCCATTTGTAGGTCACTTACAGTGCAGTCCTGTGGTGGAGGCACAAGGCCTCTGTCTCGCTGCGCACGGCTTCACTGCTGAGCACCGGCATATGACATCATATGCCGGCGCTCAGCGTGAAGCGGTGGCGCCCGAGACAGACGCCTCACGCTCCCAACACTGCAGTCTGGGCAGGCCTGAGGCAGGCGACGGCAGCGAGCAGAGGAGTCCATGGAGTTCTGTGCAGTCAGGGGGGCCCAAGAGGTGGCCGAGTGGGGGGGCGTCGTTTCAGCAACCGCCTCTTCGCACCCCTTGGCCCCCTGATCTGGCAGAACTCCAGGGCCCAGTCGCCACCCCTGCGACCCCGGTAGTTCCGCCACTGCATGCTTTTATGTCATACACATTCAGTGGAATGAATAATGTTACAGAATTGTTGAGGGTTAGTTGTTTCCCATCATAGCTCAATTAACACTTTAAGTGGAACAGAATCTTTATGAGATCATGCAACTCCAATTGTAACACTTAGTTATAGAAGAATATAATAACGACTTATAGATTTCAGTAAATCGTTTAGCTTACGGGCAGGTCCTCTTTTAAACCGAAAAGAAAAAAAAATCTTGATTTTAGTAGAAAGTGAACAAAATTCCGATAATAAATACGTGATCTATTACCTGTCAGAACCAAGCAGTCGGAATATCCGCGTGTTGTCTGAGATTTCCTGGGTTATCTGTGGAGACAAACAGGTATAATGCTTTCGAATAATGTGGTTTACATCAGAGCAAACTGTTCGTCAGGTAGTTTTACCAGCCAATACAGCAAATGTGGGGGAAAGAAAATCTATGCTGACCCCTCCAGCACAATAGCCAAGAAACTAGTTGAGCTTTGTCTAACTTAAGAGAGTGGCCACAGAGTAAATAGACTATAAGGTCCTCAAGTCTTCTAGCTCAGTCCACTGCGTTGGTTTTCAGCACTTGCACATATCTGAATGAACTAATGTTCCAGGTCTATGTTAGAAGGCCCTGAAACAACATGCTCTCGCGTTGGCCTTAACACCAAGAGTACAGCAATCCCTGACACCATGTGATCTAATATAGATGCACACCACCCAACATTTCTGGAGTCCAAATTGAGACACTTGTGTTGGGATGCGGGGCAAGGCCAGCACCGGAAATGGATGGAGTCAAGGGAGAGTCAAGGAACAACCATCTTGTTGCGGCACGCAGCTTTGGAGAGAGACATGGCCACCTTGGCCCTTCATAATTACATAGTAACTATGGTCCAACAAGTTCAGCCCTTCTACCTAACCTTCCTAACTTTTGATCCAAAAGAAGGAAACAAACCCTAATTAAGCTACTTCAAATTCTACCATCAGGGAGAAACGGTTCTTCTCGACTCCAAAAGGCAATCGGGTTTCCCTTTGTATCAAGGAGGTCTGTGCTGTAACAGAACAGACCTCCACTGATTTCTCTGTGAGATCGGGTAACCTCCCCAACTGGCCCATAATTTCAGTCGGGACTGTCCCACAATAAAAGGCACTATTAGGAGATACGCACATGTCGTTGCAAGAGTGGTACGACGTGACTGGCAAATGTTTTGTTACTCACTTCATTTGATCGGAAGCTTCTACCTTGCATTCCATGCTTCCAAAAAGCAAGGACACTGTCTTGTAGGCAAACTACAAACAAATAAAATAAAACCAAGGTCACTATAATACATCTGAACACGTACAATCACAACAATTCACAATGGTACCATGCATTAAGTAATATGCAATTATTTTGCTAATGGATATTTGCAAATAAGGAGACTTACAAGCATTGTCTTTGCCATCTGACGTTAACCACAAACATGAATTGCAATTCCGCGCACAAAGATGTGGGGGGGATTGGCTGTTAAACAGCCAATCGGGTCATGAAGCATTCAGCAACATCATTGTAGGAACAATTTTAGACAATGATGTACGTCATCGGTCTCAAGGAGGATAACACCAGAGTTCACAAAAGGCTTGAACATTTCATCTGTCTTGTGTTACTTAATAATGGGCAGGGTCACCCCCAGGGGGCCTCTCTTGCTGCACTGACCCTGCATAAGGCATGGGCAGTTTTGGGGGGCTCTTGGGGCTATGCACTTCAGACCGCATAGCACAATCGTAGAGCTGAAATGTTGAATTCTCCTGCAAACTAGTGAATACCCCTAAAGAAGAGTAGTACGCTGGATTTGAGGGAATGTAACAAGGATGAAAAAGAAGGTGTACAGTACAGTCAAGAAATAGGAACCCAGCTTATAAAGGAAATGGCGACTGGCCTGCTTTCATATCTACAGGAACATGCATTGGCAGTTACATGGACATTCTAGTAAGTCCTTTATTTTTCAGCAGCAGTCATTATTAACTACTAATTACTAACTAATGATTAATACAAAAGGCTTCTTGGATGACTTAAAAATCAATTTACTTACCTATGGACTCTATCTGGAAATCAAATGTCAGTTCGGAAGACAACTTCCGACTTGACTTTAATCTTCCTTGGAGATTGACAATCTTTATACAGCCTAGAAAATAAAAGTGTAGGTATAAACATGAACTCAGAGATTAGGCATGTCAGTGGTTTTGTGCCCATCAGTCCCATAAATCCATCCCTGTATGTCGTAGGTAGGCAAAAGCTTTGCAGAAGGGTTAGCATTAAGACACAGCGAACCCAAACATAGACTGCAAATGATCCGCCTTTTGACAATATAGGCTCTTTTCACATTTTAGTATTGAAGTCAAGAGGAAACATTGCTTAGGAATTTAATATTCTACCATTATAAGTAACAATACTTGTTAGCTAGGACCCACGCAAACCCACTGAACAAACATGTAGACCTTTCCAACACTATCATTAGTATCTGGTATTACAAAGGAGTAGTACTAGCGGCAAGTGGTTCATGGCAGCCATTATGCCTAAAAACATTTAGAGCAACAGCACATCTCAACATCTGTACATAAAACGAAAGCTTAGCTCGGGATCAGCAAACTTACGATCCAGACAGACAAGAATTGTGTCCCTTTCCAGCTGCGTTACATGTACGACATCTGATTGTGGGGTATCTGTGCAGAAAAGCAAAGGAAAAAACACAGCAGACGGTTTATGTATTTATCTACTTACATTTATATTCAACATGGTAACATCACATGGCTGAATTTATTAGTAATTAAAAAAGGTTGCTTATGTTTTACAGAAACTTGTAACTATATTAATGATTAATGTAACGTTTATATTAAAAAACGACAGCAGCGTTGGATAGGAAGCCAAATACTTAACACTAAGCAGAAAAAGGACTATCTATCCTTTCTGAAAGAAGTTTACCTGTTTCTGTGAACCACGAAGACGTAGAGTTGGGGTTAAGCGTCTCAAACCGTACAACCTGGTTGAAATCAGTTCCTCTGCTGACGCTAAGGCAGACTAACGGGTACTCCTGCTCAGGTACCACAAGCATCTCCAACATCATGAGGGGACAAGGCAGGGGGAAGTCTATGTGCTGGGAGCAAAATAAAGTCACTTTAACCTCAAAACTCATTGTTATCGGGATCAAACATACCGTAGTAGGTTCAAGTGCATGTATACCAGAACAACAAACTCAATGCAGGTATGGTAGGTGAAGATCAGGCAAATAAAGTCATTTTGGCTCCATGCCTTGACAAAGGATTAATTTGACTTCCCATATTCCAATCAATAGAATAAGGGGCAGAATGTATGAGGGCTTTATGTCACTTGAGGGTATATATTACTTTTTAATACCCCACTCTACTGGGAAAGGGATGGGCAGCATGGGAGGAACGCAATGGGATCCAAGCTGATCCACCGTATTTCATACTGATACAGATATCAGTTTATAAGAAGGTTGAAGGGGAATGAGGCAGAAGGTCAGGAATTGCTTGGGTGAAGATGATTTGATTGTAGTAAAGGCCATACGAACAAGTCAGCGGCCTGGAGATTGAGAATGCGCAGGGATGGTTGGGTTCTTTTAGGATTGTGGCTGTGCATATTAAAAGGATAGATTGTACAGGTGGGTTTTTAGTAGGCATTAAACCTGGATTTAGTAGAGGCGAGTTTGACAGAACAAGGCATGGAATTCCAAAGATTAGGTACGGCTCGAGTGAATGGGAAAAGTGATAACACTTCAGGTGAGAAGCAATTCGAGGGAAGATAGGAGAGGGCTGTATGTAGGAATGTCAATAATGCCTTGTGTGGGAAAGGACAAACTCTTTAGATGTTTCACAGGCGGAGGAGGAAGAATTGTCTAAGTGACTGCATGCAAGGGGTGAAGGAGAGCAGCAAGTCAAGTGCAATGCCAAGGCGGCAAACTTGGGCTGTTGTGTAGATTGCGGAATGATGCAGAATGAATCAGGAATAAAACAAAGTATTCCAGATCCAGTCATAACTAGAAGAGGACAAGCAAGATTGAATGAAATGTTTTAGCTATTGTCTGTATAGAGATAAAACCACTATATATATAACTGCTGGGTGGGCTGTGTATGGATCCCATAATCCATGGTGTGCAGTGCTCAATATGTGCCACTGACAGCATTCTGTAATGGATGAGTGATCTCTGCTCGCTAGAACAAAGTAAACTGTACAATTTACATGAAGATCACCCTGTCATCGATGACAGGCCCACTTTTAAAGGAAGTACACAACGGACTTTCAATCAATACTAAACTGTTAGCGAAGGTCCCTGAATGAGAGCCTCCACTATTACTCAAGCACGCATTACTTTAATGCCATTTACTGTAAGAAAGAAAAAAAAACATGCGGTAATTTTCTGATTAAATAAAATGAAATACTCCAGATGCAGCCGCAATGCTAAGATATAGACGTCAGCAAACTACAATTAACGGCTCCATAAATGGGAGCCTATCTATTCATGATTAAAATCAAAACTTTTAGAAGCACTTTTACTAATGCGTACAAACAATAACAGATGAAATCATTTACTAGATCAGACGGTGAAAAAGAAAATGACAGAATTATATATTTTTTTAAATGAACAGTACTTTCAAAAATATTTTTGTTGCCAAAAACTGCCACCCCCCAAGTGCTGCACACTATTATTGTCTGTGACATTTGCTGCTGAGCCTTTTGTCCCTGTCCCCTGCAATGATCCAGTAGATTTAAAAGCATACTGTGCCAGTCTGATGGATGCGCCGAATGGCACTAACGCATTGAAAACTAGTAATTACTCCAATAGTGCCTAGTGAATTGCAAGCACATCTAACCAAGTGGTGGGAGACTAAGGCAGCGGCGCTTTAACGTGAAGTGCTGATTTTTAAGCAGAACACTTGCTTCTTTGATGCCTGAAAACAGAAGGGACCAACTTTAAAAGACGCCAACTGGGGTCAAATCTAGGCAAACCTGGAGCAATTTCGGGGCTGTTAATTCTTTAATAGGCAGCAAAGAACAGATGAAAGAAATCCCCGACATTAACTATTAACTCCTTTGGTGTGTAGACCCCATTATCCACGAGATTGCAGCCCTATCCAAGAAGAACTCACTACTGTGTGAAGGGAATTCCTAGTGTAGGATTGAGGGTCTTTCCTTAATAAGGTCACACTCACCTTGATTAGCATAAACTTCTGCATTTGTTCAACCCATTCTAACAATATAATGCTGGACTGCAGGGCTCCACACAGGTACTTATGGCTTGTGTAAGGATTCCTCACTGTAAACAGGGGAGAGAATCACACATTAAAGATACACATTTCAGAATATTACCTTATATGCGTTGACTTAACCTTTTTGTGACAACATGTTGCAGCTCCATTTTTCAATTATAGTTACAACACATAACATGTACCCAGAAGCAGGTATCTTGCCAAGGATTGTGCCTTGTCATTTACTAATGTCTGCCAACATTTGTCTGCCAACAAACCCTGATGTAGTACAATCCTCTACACCATGTTGTGCGTAGTTCTATCACTAATCACTTTATGTGTAACACAATTACTAGCACTTGAACAGACTGGGCACAGAATGGTGCAGTGTGTCTCATATAATGAGAATCGATAACCTTGCATCCTATACATCTATGTAAGCCAATAAATAGTAGGATGATTTGCAAGTAAAGTGCCAAAACTGGAGGTTGCATGCAGAATTTGAAAGCCTTACATATTAACGTGAGGATAGGAGAGAAAATGTGCCAAAAATATCAGAAAAAGACAAAAGATGTCCTGGAATAGTAAGATCATTCTAAAGGGTCTACGGCATGGAAACGTTTCAGAAAAGAATATTCAAGGCTCAATGTGTTCAAGAACCCCTCATCCCAAATGGATACAGCTGGACATTTCTTCCAGCATTCAACCAAACCAAGGATGAGTATGAAAGCTAGACATGTATTGGTTTTACGCATAGCGGACGCGCTTACACATTGCGGCAAAATGCTCTTCCAGGAACTACAAAAAGCAGTTTAAAGGCTGTATCCCTTTAGACTCCATGAAAAATTGCAAGGAATGCCCTAGTGTTCATTGCTGCTTGATAATTGAAATTCTAATGTCCCTGTCAATGCTCTATTTTTACCTCTCGTACCCCTCGCTGAAATATCCATTTATCAACTTCAGGATTTCCAAGAAAGATTTAAATTATGAATCAGTGTCTCTCTTCGATGTAGAGAGCAACACTAGGGAGCACAACTATACTACTGCATACTGTATAAGGAACCATATAATTGAACTGAACGTTTACTATTAATTATTAAACATCAACATAGATAACAATGTGAAGGGTCTCTGTAGAACACAAAGGCAAATGTTAATAATTGAGATATCCCATCGGTAGTTGCATGTCGTTTCAGTATAATCTAATATCGGTAGATGGAACCCTGGCAAAATAATTTAAAAAAATTATTAAAAATGGTGGATTTATAACACCACAGCCCTGAATGGGATAAATATTATGGCAGAGGCTGTGCCCTATAAGCCCCAAAGGAAGAACAGAGCCTGGCATGCTTTTGCTTGTTAGAAGGTCAGGAGCATTACCCACTCTACTATAAAAGAAGGTTTCAGATCAACATTTGCAGCAGCAGCAGCAAAGCATCACATTGTCAGACGTGTCTTCTGGAATAAATGTTTAACCTGCATCTACAAAGTAGATAAGCGCTAACTGCATACACCATTCCAACAGCGTTTCTGGCACTCCCTTTCCGCACTAGATTTACAAATGTGTTGATTATATATTAACAGTCACCAATGTCTGTCTCATCATAAGCAGTTGCAATAGCAATTGCGGATTTGGAGCAGCCCACTTGTCTAAGTGGGAACATGGAAAGGTCAACTAGGACCCTACAGTGAAAGCATGACTGCTTGCACACACTGTGCGAGAAAGAAGCATCCAGAAAGCTAAGGGAGTGAGAGAGATAAGAGAGAGAGAGAGAGGGAGCGAGTATGTATGCATGCATGTATGTTACTGTGAATGTGCATGTGTTAGCACGAGTGTGTAGAGCGAGTGCGAGCATGACTGTGTGTCTATGTGTCAGTGTGTGCTAGCACAAGCATGGATGTGGAAGTGTGTATTAATATCAGTGTGTATGTGTGTGTGTGTTGGCATAAGTATGTAAATGTGTGCTCGTGTTTGTTAGTGTACATATGTTTGTAGCATGAGTGTGTAAGTGTGAGAGTGTGTAAAATGTGTGCCCGTTACATACTATCGCTTCCCAGCCCTGATCTCAATAGCAGTTTTGAAAAAATGGCAGGTTTAAGAAAAAGCAATAAAAAGAAGATAGAAAAGACTAAATAAAAGTGGAAAGAGACCGGGAAACAGAGACAAGGGAGAACCAACAGTCTCTCATTTGTTTCATGATTGGTATTCTGACCTCACTATTTTATTAGCTCTATTATTTTATCTCGTTAAGTCACTTAAGTCAGTCTGAACCTGCAGGTGTCGGTTCATTTGAAGCAAGTGGGTAGGTTTACCCTCTTAAGCCTTCTCCTTTACATAGTGGGTAAATTGGCAGTGGATAGTTCTGCCCCTTACTAGATGTCAGCTGTATCTGGATCTATAGTATATGGCCCTGGCACTTTTAAGTACTAATATGTAACTGAGCTATATATATTTATGAGTTGTTCTATAGCATTGGCGTTGCCTCTGTTGAAAAACATATGAATGATTTATATGTAACTGAATTTGACATCAAATTTGGCTCATCCAATCTGTGTATATTTTCCTGCAGTAAAAACTCAAATGTTAAATGTGTTCCTTGGTCTTGTCAGGATAGGTATATGCCTATCCCATGCATGTTTTCTCACTGTATTAACCTCTAGAACCTGTGTTGGGAGGCTGCTCCATTTATCTACCACCCTCTCAAGACGAAGAAGAAGAAGGAGGAGGAGGAGAAGTGAAATGTAGCTGTGTCGTCACTGCTTGCTTGCTCATCTTTATTGAGCTTCTCATGGAACTTGCCTTTACACCGTATGCACCACACACATTCAGTGAGAAATAAATCAGACTTACCAACACAGCACTTCTGACACCATTTTGTATCAGGAATTTTTGCAGAAACAGCAAACTTCCTACAAAACATCAATAAAACATAATAAGTCAACGCAGAACAGAGATCCAAGAGTCTCTCAACCAGCTATTTTTTATTTTTACCAGCAAATCCATGGTTTCCGTGACCCCTATACACAACGCAAGCGTGATTTCGAATCAACCTCTTTAATTCTTGGAGAGGCATTAGCGGCTTAGCCACTAAAATTTTAAATGTATTTACTGCAACAATACATTTGCACTGTATTTATCAGTGACGTGGACCAGTAGCAGGTGGCTTGTCTTCTTGTATGGAGGTCAGGTTGCGTGTACAACTAGTATGTAACTTGTATGGTCATCGTTACTTGCAAACACTGATTGCAACTCACATAGACAAAGCTATAAATGTATTAAAGCAAAACACAATATCATTGCTAAATTAAAGCAGTCACCCAAACAGGGTTCAAAGGACTATTGTCAAAAGCTGACATTATACCATAGGGGTAGAAGAACGAGCTGAAAACCAGCTGTGTTGTTATCATTATTAAACTATGTAATGAC
>VKOC01011108.1:0-13268 GCA_009364415.1 Spea multiplicata
TGGGTTTCAAAAAAAAAAAAAAAAAAGGTTGGCATTCCCCTTAAACGGAAACCAAGTAAAATCAGATTCATTTTAATAAACAAAGAATCTTCTAAGTAATTTAAATTTATTTTAATTCCAATGACATTCATATACAGCAACAAATAACACTTCAGTGACAGACTGAATGATTCCATTGAGATTCACTGAAAATCACTTTTGGTCATAAGACTAAACCGTGTCACTGTGAATGCTTAGCAACTCCAAAAAAAAAAAAAACTTCAAACTAGAGAAACTCTGAAAAATCATGCATAACTTCATAACTTATTTTCCCCAGAAATGTAAAAAAAGCAAATTAATGCAAAACACCGTAAAACTTGACCCTAACCTTTACATTCTGTTAGCCAAACTGCTTGCATTTGTATAGATCAAAAGATAATTTGCACTTTATTTTTTATTCATTCAGTATACTAAAAATATAAAACCTTTATAAAAATCTCAGAATTTAAGAAGTGCAGTGATAGTTGTAATTCCTATTTCTGGGTACTGTTGGGCATGCTTGTCAAGTAATTAAAATTGCTTATTGTTATTGTTATATATTCTCTAACAGAATAAGGTGCTAATTATTCTGAATAAGTGTATTCAATATTAAGATGTCAGAATACAACACAGATTTATTTTATTAATTGTCACATTTTCACACCTTTGGCAGATCATCAGACCCCAACTGTTTATGTAATCATCGCATACTAGCTTGGGGATGTTAAGTACGAGAAAAAAAATAAGGAACTGTACTTTTGTATTCTTTTAACACGTTGCAACTTAACACAAATACACTGACAGAACTTAAAAGATGTCAGAATAAAGAAAGACGTGACACTAGTAGGTAATAATAATGAAAAAAAAGAAGAAGAAAACATAACTGGCACAACATATTTCCTACCTAGGCGAAGGAGGCACCCGTTTCCGCAAAATACAGGAAAGACCTTCCGAGGACACCGTACCAAGGCATTGTATGCGTTCCACGCCTCGTTTGGCTCCGCTCTGTCATCGTGTTTTCATTTTACGGAGTTCTAAACAGTAGAGACAAAACAAATCGTTTACGGGACTTCGTTCTGTATTTCTGTAAAGGAACATGTATAGTAAATGCTTTATTACTATCATTAGTAATAGAAATGATAAGTGTAAGTAGAAATGCAAAATAGTTGTGATAAAGAATCTTTTTAATTTAAAACGTAAGCTTGAAATTGTAGTAAAATCTGGCAAATTATTCTTGTATGCTCCTTTTAACCATGGAAAAAGCCTATAATTAAAACACGTGCAGGTCATCCTATATGGTACTAGAAGGGAAAGTGTATATAGGCCACACTATATGCATTTGAACTGCCATTATTGTACATTCTATTCAAACTCCCACTCTCTCCATCCAATATTATTTTCAGACTTCCAGAGCAATAATCTAACACTGCAGTGTTTTACTTTAATAAGACAGTGCTGGATACGTGGAACAGCTTCCCAGCAGAAGTGGTAGACGAGACCAAGAACTTAATGTCCGAGTCTTTAAAGCAAGAATAAAAGAGTAGATTAGATGGGTCAAATGGTTCTTACCTGCCGTCAAATTCTGTGAATTTCTATTGTTCAAATTCATAAAAAATATTTATGAGCAAATAAAGCAGTTTGTTTCCCCCTCACTCCCAAGCTTATAACTAGTGCCACTAATTAACCCTTCACGACTAAGTAAGTTCAACACTTTAGATCAAGATGAATTCTTGCATTCTGTCGCATTCATCCACAGTCGCATTCATCCACAATCTCATTCAATCGCCAACACAAACCATACACAGTAGTTCTTATTAACCCCTTACGGACAGCAGGTTGTCCTTAAATCCATTAATGACAATACATTGTGAGCCGGTCCATGTAAGGCTTTGTCGTGAATGGGTTAAGAACTTTCTTTAAAAACAGAATAATATTTAGAAATTATTTGTAAAAATTAAACACTCTATATGGATATACGACAGCGTACGCCAATAGTTTCTCCTACACAGGAATAGGAAAGAGCACTCTTTGGTGTTTATTCACAAACAGGGGGGCTGTCTGGGGAGTTTAGTTTTAACTCTCCTTATTCATTACGAAGGGAAAATATTGGCAAATTTCTTTGGAAAGTGGGGCTGAGCTGGTCATGAATAACATATACCTTAAGGAGCGAGGAGACTTTTGAGAAAACTGATTTAGCTATTCATTATAAAGGACCAGCCAAGTTCTCCCTGCATTAGAAGATCACTCTTGGTCCTTATACTTCTAATGAGTACCGGTATAGTGATCATGGATACAGTACAGGGCATCATTTGGTAAAGGGGATCAGTGCATTGAGGATCCCTTTAAGCATTTACCTGTGGATCAAAAAATTGGTCTTTAGCATGATTGTTTCAGAAAGGCTGCTAGGATGGCCACCATGTTAATTAGCCTTGTCTTCTCTGTCCTCATGCAAGGGTTAGGGATAGAGGAAAACTACCCTGCTCTTTATTTCTATATAGGCCTCACTAGGCTTCTGTTAGATTTCAATGGAAATCAAATGCATATTAGAAGTTTAACATAATATAATCTTTAAAAAAAATTACACTGATAGGGATCTTTCCAGTCCTGAGATCTTGATAACTTATCTTATAAAACAAAAATGGCGTAAACTGTACCCCAGAACTTATAAAAACACAATGTCTGGACATAAATTATCACAGACCCTGGTATTCTAACTGAGTTGTGATAACTTTACATTGAATCGTTTTTTACCTACTGTTACAGCTTACCACCTATCTACAACACTATACCTAAAATCTGCCTTCTTCCCCTAGAGACAAGCTAGCCAATCAGTAAAAGCAACTGCCCCTCCACCCTTCTTCAGCAGTAGTTTCCCAGTTCAACCTTGTGCGTTCAAGCCCAGACCCTCCTGACCAATCCCTTTCTGACCTCTAGCTACTGACGTCACCACCACAGCAAGCTGCTACTCCTACCAATCCTTATTTTCTCCGCCCCCATAACCCTTACATCGACTGCAGCCGACAAGGGACAAAACACCTCCCTTTTAGCAGTTCAATCCCTCCCACTGTCTACTTTTCATTAGGCTGCAAAGGCCTAATCCTGCTTGGGCCTCCTTTTGTCCCCAAACTTCCCGTTTGTAATGTTGTGACATTTTCCCGTGCCAATGAAACAAAACAGCTGAGACAAGCACTTCCGCCATTGTTATTATCAATCCCCCTACTCGCATTGTAATAAAGTACCTTTTGCTCGTTACCCATTTTCATTCGAGTCTTTTATTGGTTGCATTGTTTGCCAGACTATTTTTCATTGTGATTTAAGGCTTAATGTCCTGCAGAGCTCCCTTCCTCTTAGTTTATACAAGACAGGAAAGGCCGGTGCATTTATATAATATCTGCCGGTGCTCTGATTGTGAATGCTTTAATGACACGCTAGGTTTGTGTTGGAGCCGGAGGAGTGTCAGTCGTGTGCTCCGTCCGCCTCCTCCTCTTCTTAGTGGCTGCACCATTCATCCAGCCCTCACACACAGGCACCGACACATATAGGGATATACACAAAGCAAAGTGAGGTGCATGCACAACAGGGTGTGTACACAGCACAGGCTCGCCGACCGACAAAGCACAGCAATCCCCCCTTTTCTGCATCTCAGTGGCTGTGCAGCCCCAGTGAAACACACACAACCTGCAGCCAGCCTGGTCACCACAGTGACACACAAACTGCACCCCAAGTCACACACTGTACAACATAGGCGGCTCCAGCACCAAGATGTCCAACCGAGCTGTGTGCCGGGAGGCAAGTCATGCCGGGAGCTGGTACACCGCCTCAGGTACTGCGTTGGGGGTGCAGGGTAGGAACGGGGATGTGCGAGAGGCGGCAGTGGTGGGGGTGGAAGAGAGTGGGGGAGGGGTGAAAGGGTGTTTGTGGGGGAGGGGGTAGTTATGTGCTTGTCCATGGGTTTGGAGTGGCAGTAGGGAGTAGGGTTGGGATGTAGAATCCCTTAAAAGTGGTGGTTTTGTGGCTATTAGCCATAAACATGAGGATTTTGTAAGCATTAAGTGTGCTACATGCCAGTGTAAGGCTTTTATGTCTCTCATAACCTGTACCACCATATAAGAGTTCCACACAATCCTTTGTTCCCTTCCTGGGAGGGTTATTTTTTTTTTTATTTAACCAAAGAGCCAAAACCCCTGAAATGGCTGCCTCTCCTACCGCTGTCTGATGAACATTATTCACATCGAAGTAACGCGAGTCAGAACTACCTGCGTTTGCAGTCTGGCCATGTGATGGTACTTATTTGCTTACCTGTGCGTTGACAGCAGTCACTAAACCTGCCAACATCCCTAGCATTATCATTGGCCAAGGGTGTTTTCGTTTGTGGCATGGGTTTGCCCTGCATAATGCATGGCTGAATTACTGAGCTTTGTTCGGTTTTAACAATACATGCCGCAGGGTTGAAGATTGAGCACATTGGGACTGGCCCTTTATAATGTATAGTTTGTTTAGTGACATAAAAGGTTCTGTTTCACCCAAAATGCATGTGCGTGACACCAAATCACAACTAATAGTATGACCCAAATATAGCCCACTTCTAGAACGTTTGATAGTACATAAGGCCTACAGGAAGTACAATAAATTCCCTTAGTATTGGAACAATTAAAATATTTGGCATGGTGGTGTTTGGAATCACAAATGGTTAGGTGGCCATCGGCTTTTCCATTGTCTTGATTAATAGCCAAGGATTGTCACGTGGTGCTTTTTTGATCTCATAACCCCTTATATGCCTAACTTTCTCGCATGCTATTCTGTCAGCTGTATCCTAGGCCTCAGTCGAGAGGTGTTATCCCCATTCAGCAGACTTCAGGAGTATTATTTGTAAATACCTTGTCATCAACATTACCCTATGTTGGCAAAAAACATTTTATGCTACACAACGCAGTAGAGGAAAATTTGGTTGCCATTTTAGCCTTGCGTGTGTAATAGAGATGCCTGATTCTAAATATGCAGTACATGTATGACGGCGGCCATGTGTAATTTAGTACCTGTGTTTTTGTTCAAACATTGAAGCGCCTGTTGAAAATGCGGAGGTTTGTGCCCAAGTCTCACCGATCTCTCAGCTTTGGCATTATAGCCTTAAAGCATGCCTCAGTGCTAGCTAAAATGGTGCCTTCATCTTCCATCTTAACACCTTAAAGCATCTGAAAGACCTTCTGATGGATGAGTTGGCTTGTGAGCACCTTGGACTCTGTATATAAGCAAAATGGGACTTTCATTACAATAAGTGATTTGTTGAAACAGATACTGAGGAAAATGTTGATGTGTTGCCAGTGGTAACAGGAGTACACAATGGCACGGGGACTTTGGAGTAGGGTTTATGGAGAAATAGTAAACGATCAGTGTCCTTACATCATACTCAACAAAATCCACCAGGTGGAAGCAAGTTTTCATGTATGGAGAGAGCAAGGCTAGACTGGGCATGTTTAACCCACGTTAAGGATCGTAAAGCATTTTAGTGATGTCACAGCAGGCTTGAATACATGTACACCATACACAGAAACTATTATTATCTTTTAATTATGTGGCACCAACAATTTAGGCAGCGCTTACGATACATATGTTCAAGGACTTTGACAGAACCAAAACTGACAGAATAAGACAAATCGATTCATTGTAGATAGAAGGCTCTGCTCACAAGGTTACCTTGTGCAGAGGAGGCTTGCCATGCATTTCGGGTCTGGACTGTCCCGATGAGTGAGGCCAATCTTATATGCTCATAGACAGGTCTACTCAGTGCAAGTGAGCCAAAAACTGGTAATGCCCCTCCTGAAAGGGCACTTTCTTATAGGGCAGGCTATTTCAGCGCTGTCAGTTCTCGGTTTGAAAAGTGGCTCCCATTTTGGTTTTCTCACCTTGGGTTATTAAGATGTGCCTAGACGTGGGCCCCTGGCTCACAGGGATATCAGCCCTACCACACTGACGAGGCGTATCAGCTGTGTTCCTTGTGCAGAGGAGGCTTGGCATGCATTTCGGGTCTGCACTGACCCGATGGGTGAGGCCAATCTGATATGCTAATGGAGACATCTACACTGTAATGTTGACTATCCACTTTCCTATAGGACAGGCTAGTTCAGCGCTGTCAGTAGACATCTCGGTCTGAGATGTGGCTCCCATTTTGTTCTTCTCATCACAATCTAGAGGATATGGGGTGAAAGGAAACAAAGGGAAACGGGAGAGATGCTTGCATTTTATCATGTTAAATTGATCTATACATTATACATTAAACTATACACTATACATTAAACATGACAGTGTTGGCTATGAATTGTGAAGTGAGGGAGTTGAAACCACAACTCTTCCTTCAGTGAATAAACCCCTGTCTGTCAAGTACAGATACAGCCAGCCACACACAAATCAAAAGCACAATGCGGATTGTGTGTGCGTGTGTATGTATATATATTGTGTGCAGTCTTTCCCAGCCATGACTATGTCTTCTTTTAGTCATGGAAATGTAGCGTCTGTCTTCTAAGATGCAGGATTACTGATAATGAAGCAGACGACAATAGTATTAAATGACCTTTTTTTCTCCATTAATTTGCATTCCCGTTTATAAATAAAGCTAAAGAACATATTAACCTCATTATTAACAATATACCACATTAGTGGATGATTAGCGATATTGAGTGGTGGCCTCAAAGGTTTACACTTATCAACACTGAGATTCTTCCAAGTTGGCACTGAGCAAACTTCCTCTGAGACATTGTAATGTAAGAAGCCATTGTGGCGAGGCTGACAGGTTGCTTCTATACGGTTTCTTGGCCAACAACACCCTGTATACCTAGCCTTCTTTGGATATTTCTATATACCTGATACAGGTGGCTGGCACACACCCAAACTGGGTTCATGCTGTCAACAACCAGCCGTCTTTAGATTCTGGTTACGTGTCCACTCTATGATACGGGTACAGCTCTGTGAATCGCTACACTGATACAGCTGCTTGAGGGCAAAATCAGTCCACTGGTTGGATCGGTGTAAATGCAGCTTTTGCTGTTCATAGTGAGTTTTCAAACTGGGCTTCAGGTAGATGTAGGCCAAGTGGCTGGTACACGCTGCCCTATGTCAGGTGCAGAAATAGTTCACTTGAGCATGCTTCTTTGATTATTCCTATTCAATATCTTGTTTTCAGGAAGATAATTGGTTTATTAACCAATCAGAGGGTAGTTTTTAGGGGCAGAGAGTTTCATATACATCATTCAATAGCATATACAAAAGAATGGGACGATTACAGTCATTTCAATTTAGTGTTTGGATTATTAAGTCCTTTGCTGTGTAAATGATTTGTTCCATTGATTTGTTGTTTCTAAAGAAGTATGGCATTGGAACAAAGCTGAAGTAGAGGCGGCCATGTCACTTTCTTTTTCACACATCTTTTGCTGTGCAATGCGTATATTTGATACCCTTATAAGGCTAGGTTTCCACTTGGGTTTTTGTCCTGCGTTTTTTTCTTGATGAAAAACGCCAAGAAAACTGCCACTTTTTCTGGAGTTTTTTCTGGCGTTTTAGTCTTTCTGTGGAAATTGCTTTTTTGACCTTAGGCAGTTTTTTCCAGCCTTTACACGTTGGAATTGTCACCCAGCTAAAAGGGACTAGGATAAATGGCAAGTATCTGCTCCCTCCTGATGTCATTTCCGCCCCGGCAGACCCTTTTGTCTCTTTTCTGTGGTTTGTAAGGCATGCTTTATTCCGAATGTCTGCTCCTCTAAGAAGATTGGCCCCAAATGATGGTGCAAAGTGTTTGCTGTTGCTTTTGGTGCGCAGGATCCAGTTGATGCGTCGCGTAAGTTTGTTTGTAATGGCATGTTTGTTCCAAATGGTGTAAAATTCAATATGAACTTTGTTTTGTGTGAAACTGTTTGTTTCCAGCCTATTTCTCGTAGGACATACAGATACTGGGTCCATCCTCTGCATTGTAACTGTGGAAAAAACGCCATAAAAAATGCCAAGACACAAAACCCACATGGCTTTTTCATGGCGTTTTTTTCTCTCCCATAGACTTCTATTGGAGAAAAACACCAGGATTTCCTTGCAAAAAACGCCAAGAGTGATCACATGCTGTGATTTTGAAAAAAAACTGCCACACAGAGCCCAATAACGACCAAAAAAAGCAGAAAAACGCCAAAGATGACTGAAAAAACGCACGGAACAGACCAAAACGCAAGTTGATATGGCCATTGTGCGATTTCCTATTGAAGAACAGCTAACATCTGGCTGCAGCGTTTTAATAAACTAAAAAAAATAAGCCGTGTGGCTAGAAATTTGGGTTTTTGGAGTGGCGTTTTTTAGGCAACAACAAAAACAGTTGAATATTCTGGCATTTCTTCTAAAACAAAGCTCAGTCATATTACTGGGTGAAACTGAGCTGCTTTTGACAGTTGAAGGGGGCTAAACTTAGTAGTATTGTCAAGCAAGAATCATATACTGTGTAAAACACAAAGGCCTCCTTTCCTCCCCTTGGGGGACCTCTTTTCTTGCTGCCCTGAAATGCCCTCTGCTCAGCTGTTTTGCTTACGCTGCCATTCTCTCTGTTGTAGATTGCGGCCCCCTCTTCACTTCATTTTGATGATGTGTGTTCTTGCTTTGTGTTAAATATTGAAGTCTACATTGCTTACACAATTCAAGGACCAGGGAATAAACAGATGCCTTTGTCATTTTCATGAAGAATTGTATGTCTCTGCATTAACTATGGACTTTAAAGGCCAACCATGATTTTATTTTTGCGTTAATGAATACGTTGGTCTTTCTAATGCTAGGTTAATACCTCTACACACTGTTACAATGATTAAACACCACTGCTATTCCCGGTAATTTCCGCTTTGTACATACACACTTTTTCTAAATGAGCACAGTGCATTCATAATGCTGCAGTATTGCATACAAAGCATACATTGTGAGACCTCAATGAATGACCTCAAAATTAAGTAAATACGTGTGCCATTTTTAATATTATTACTATATCAATCTGGGATAAGAAAAGTGGATATAGCTGTATGACCCAATTAAAGGGATTCACTTCAACTAAAGACTTAGACCAGGGATAGGGATAATAAGGCTTTTCTATGTGTATTGATTATTTACATTCATTAGGATTAATGAAGTGTACAGAGGGCATTTGGGGAAGTGGTAGGCTCACTTCTTTTATTGTGATGTGTATGAGTTGATTTTTTATGCATTGTGTATTTGTTTTTGTAGGACCCCAGCTGAGTGCGCAGTTGGATGGGTGGCTGTCCCAGGCGCAAACATCTAAAAGACCTGCAAGAGCCATCATCGCACCGTGAGTAGTATTGTTTGTCTTAACTGTTATGTAAATAGTTCTTGCATTTACAGATGATATATAAAACATTTGGTTCTAGGACTCCTAGGCACCAAGCAGCATGGGGTCTGCCTTGAAACTCTGGGTTTTTGCCCGGAGACTCAAGGTAAAGCTGCTGCTCCCACCCTTTGCCCACTTCCCCTCCGACCACGACATTTTCCTGCGTGTGAGGCTAGCTCTGCACGCAATGAGCGCGGGACAGCCCACTGACTTATGCAGGGCCCCCTACTCGCATCTTGAAAAGTGAGAGCTCCGGCTACCTGGGGCCTGGATGTTCCCAGGTATGCATGGGGGTCGATTCTGTGTGCCCACATTGATTGGAAGAGGTCTGTGATCTCCCTTGTAACTGTCCCTGTATTGGCAAAACAAGCAAAAAACAAGACAAGAGTTTTATACCAATGCTTTGGCCACTGTGTGCAGGCTGATGATGTTGAGCATTGGTATGGGATGTCATATTGTGCAATAGAACCTCATGAGATGGTCTGTGGCAGCACCTTCGCTACGCAGATCTAGGAGATGGCACAAAAGTACAGTTAAGTTGTACCTCAAGTAGCTACGGAAAGAGTTGGGCCCATTAGGCAGTGGAGTTTAGGAGATAAGCTAAGGCTATCATCATAAACCGTTTGCTGAAATAAAATCTTTACACAAAGGTTTTTATTGCGCCAACATAGGAAAATATTTCATCTTCTATAATTACACCTTTGCCAATATGATGCCGATATGATGTTAAACATTTTCCTTATTTTATGTAACAAAACACCTATAAATGTATCGTATGGGGGGAGCTTATCACCTTTGCATTTTATAAATTGTGAAGCAGATCCAAATGTAGGTCAGTCATCAGGAACATTCTAATGGGTTTCTTGGCAGTTGGTCCACATTATAGCTTTTGTCATAGCTCTGCATATATATATATATATATATATATATATATATATATATATATTTTTTTTTTTTTTTTTTTTTTTTTTTTTTTGTTACTTCAGCCCACAAAATGTGGAGTTCAGCTTGTGTATGCGTGAGTGGCTGCTGCTGCTCAGCTCTTTAAAAGAAGCAGGCATGGATCGGGATGGAGCAGAACGACACAGATGTCTAATTTTCAAATTACTGATAAAAATAAACACATGCCCTGATTTGCATTAATTAAGATGCATGTAAATTGGATTTCAATCTGCACGAAAATATATGGATCGGATGTCCAGCACCCTCTTCAAAGCTATATAAGTGGAAAAATACACATATAATTTATATTGTATTTTTACATTTTACCTTGTAAATAGTGTGTGGTGGACAGTTCTTCGATCTCTAGTTTGTTTTGACCACCCAAACCCTTTGTAACATGCATATATATTTTTGTCCTTAGTCACGCCGGATACACCTACTGTGGGTCCTGTGCTGCTCATGCCTATAAACAAGTAGACCCTTCCATTACGTAAGTTATTGCTGTTTGTGGTTCTCTATCCTATACATGAACTCAGGGGTATATCCTTTTTGTAAGTGGTTTATATCTTGTTTTTTAAACCTAGACCAGTTGTTAAAATATAGTTAGTTTTTTCCGAATAGTATGTATTATGAGTTTTACACATCTCTACATATTACCAGCATTAGTTTCTTTATTGGGTATAAGTTCTGTAGTATCTCACTGGATGTACTTATCCTTGAGGACCAAGCCCATGATTAAGGGTGGCTCTAGGTCATGGAGGGGGTCATCTCTAATGCAAACTTCTAATCTGAATTTACAAATACAGAGGGACACAACCCATACCGTCACATGTATTACATAAATACATCATAGTGATTTTATATGGCTCACTTGACATTCGTTGAGCAAGTAGTAACCCTGATAAATCATAAACCTTCCAACTTTATTATATTCCTTATCATTAATATCTGTCATTTGTGTTTCTGCTTTGTAATCTGCTTTCACCAGTCAATGTTTCACCGCATCAGCAGGTTAGGTTCATTGTTGGGCCATGAGGACACTGCTTACTGGGCAAAAAGACATTGTTCTGCATTAATTGTAGCTTGCAGAACACATCCACAACCCTTGCTATTACTCAAAAACCATCAGTCAACGATTGCAGTTGTAAAACAGTGGTACATTTTGTGAAGAAAAAACACTAGTTGTATAGTGCTGTCTCAGATATAGTCTGCCCCACCGTTATCTCCTTAAATCTGGATGTATTTTGGATTACTATCATTTTAGTGAAGCTACCATATATAGGGCTGCACATTATTACTTATTATTATTGTTACCACAGGGCTCAACAACCCCCCCCGGTGCCAGGTTGCCATGGCAAATAGAAACCACTTCCTGGCGCCCAGGGTGTTGCGTCACAAATCCGGTGTAGTGGGTGCTGTGAGATGCCCAGTGGGGTCACATAACACACGCTACGTCACCCCACTAGGTGCCTCATGTCACTCGCTTCACCGCAGGAAAGCATAGCGTGCCGGATTAGTGATGGCAGAAGAAAGCCAGCGCCATGGAAGGTGAGAGGGGGAACAGAGGAATCTCCGTTAATAAGTGGAGAGTTAAGATTCAGGATTTTCATACCTGAATGCAGGATTATTTTGCAGATTCAGTTTCAGTGTATTCCTAATTAACTAGAGAGCTTTTTAGCAGGCAGATAGTAGGCCAAGTAGAACGCCTGTTCTAGTGTGTTATATCACATGTATGAAGTAGGTGTTTTTTTTTTCTTTTAGGAGAAGAGTCTTTATTCTTGGTCCATCCCATCACGTAGCCCTCTCTAGATGTGCACTGTCCACTGTAGAAATATATAGGACACCTCTGTATGATCTCCATATTGATCAAAAAGGTAGGTTCTAAAACATCTGATTTGTTGGAAACACCAACAAGGGGGACGCTGAACTAGAAGATTATTTTAAGTGTGTAATCTTCTTTAGGCTACCCTTCATTTGGATGCTTTGGTGTTGCATTGTGATCATCCTTGTGATTAGAGGTCCCTGTTCCAACATAGCTATGATTTGGACTGCAACAATATTAAATAAGTCATCCTTTGTATCTTTTCAGTGTATGGAGAATTGTGGAAGACAGGGATGTTTGAGAGAATGTCTCTGCAGACAGATGAAGATGAGCACAGCATTGAAATGCATTTACCATACACCGCTAAAGCAATGGAAAGGTAAGTTACCTCTTTAGTGTACATTGCCTTTCAAGGAAATTGCTGTACATATGAAGACTAGTGACACTCTAAATGTGAGTGCTTATTTTACTCACAGTAATAATGTAACTATTAATGGATCTCATTGAGCGGGTTATACTGCTGTTCTTGTTTTCTGCTATTCACTCTAAGGCTGAAATGCTCTGTGCAGTTCCTCTTCAGATCTGCATAATGATGGAGCGGGAGCTACACAAGCTTCCAGCTAAGTTTGCTGGCCTTTATAAAGAGTAAAAAGGTGTCCAACCATAAAATGTGACTAGCTGTTTGGGGGTAAAGAGATACTGCTGTTTAAGGACATTAAAGGAGTCCTATTTTCAAGTTATGTTCAGAGAGAGCTACGAGGTGGCGCTATATAAATAAATTTGAGCTCTTTTGTTTTAACGTGTCCCCACGTTGCTTCTACTGAATGCAGGGGTCATGCTGCAGAATGCTTCATGCACATGCTCTGTAGAACTCCCCATTCTAGTCAATGGGAAAATCAGCAACCAATCACATATGATACCTGACCACCTAATGTTTTCTTAGTATTCATTGGCTGTTAAAACAATGCTTATAAACCACAAAAACAAAAGATGGCTATATATATATATATATATATATACACACAGATTAGCCATATAATTATGACCACCTGCCTAATATTGACTATCGCCGGTTCACAGCTTTTCCTTGCTTGGACAACTTTTGATAGGTAGTGACCACTGCAG
>VKOC01011115.1:0-10696 GCA_009364415.1 Spea multiplicata
ATATATATATATATAATACAGATAACTGTCTATATTGCAGTGTGCTGGCAGAACAAGAGAAATATGACTGGTTAAAAAGCATGATAAAGGCAGATGCACCACGGCAGGATACAGACTTCAGATAGGGACCTTGGAGCAGAGTTTGGATAGGGTAAAGGCTGGAACTCTGGCAAGGTAAAGGGCTGGAACTCCTCCGACAAGGTACAATGTTGACACGCACACACAACAGGAACCCGCCTGGAAGCCCACAGATGGGGCAATGGACTCACAGCAGGGAGCCCTCAGGCAGGACACACACAGTCAGGCAAGCCAGGTCAGAACCATAACATCACAGGAAAAAGAGCAAGGTCAAGACAAGCGGGGTCAGCACCAGAAGATCACAGGAGCAACAGCCAAATCGGAAGATGAGGTTAAGGTCAGGACAAGCCGGGCCAAAAGGGTGGAAACTAGTGGCTGCAGGTAAGCATGATTATGTATAAAATACACAGGATCCCAGGTGGCAGGGAGAAACCCTGACATACCCTCTTCAATCTTTGTATTGCAGCCGTGCATGCAGCTGTGGGAGAAGAAAAACTCGGTTTAAAGAGTGTAGGCATTCTTTGAGTAGGGCAGCAGACATTAGGGAAGGAGGAGTCTTTGCTAGGTATGTAATAGGAACTCCCCATCGGGCAACCTCTGGGCACCACAGGAAAAGATAGCACCCACTGGTACATCAGATGCATCAACTTTGAGCATAAAATATAAGAATCCAGCTGGATTAAGATGCTGGTGCTGTGGTGAAGTGCAGCTTTTAGGTATCAAAGGCAGATTGGGTCTTGAGTGTCCAGAGAAAAGGTGTGGCTTGTCAGATCATTTCTGGTCATGTGTGAAATTATTTTGAAGAAATCGTGGATAAATAGTCTTTAGGCATTGGCAAAGCCATTCCAAGACAGCAGACACCTTTTTTGGGTCTATTTGGATGCCACCCGGGGTGAGGACAAAATCTAGGAACTCTATGCAGGTGGTCTCGAAGTGACGCTTCTCCAATTTGACGTAAAAAGAGTGGGTATGGAGGCATTCTGACACTTTCTTGACATGCATGAGGTGTTGGGCCATCGTGTGGGGGGTCAAGATGTCATTCAGGTAAATTGCAATGAAGATATGTCAGAAGTTACAAAACACATGGTTGACAGAATGCTGAAAGGTTGCTGGGGCATTACAGAGACTGAATGGCATCACCAATTGTTTTTAGTTCAGGAACTCTGGTATAAGTGGCACTGAGCACCTGTTAATTTATTATTCAGTTCTTGGTAGTCCACACAAGGACGTAATACTAACAAAGTATAAAGAGTATAGGGATAACGACATCACATGTGTACAAAGGCACACTTACAAAAGACCAAACGTCTTACACTGAAGACATGTTACTGGTTTCTTTTTACAGATACTACAAAATACTACACACAGACATCATTTACAAAGAGGAACTACTGCTTTCACACACAATTCAATATGCTATTTCCGAACAGAAGGTAGAGGTTTAGACTAATAAAAAAACAATTTATCATTCTACATTTGTTTCCTGCTATCATCTGCCTTTTTATGTAGGCTTCAAAAGAGTACAATTGTAGTTAAATAATGGTCTCCTCTTGTCCTTCGTGTGAGCATGGTAAATCTTGTATTGAATCAACCAGCCAAATGTTCTTCAATGAGGTGAGTTCACTTTAACTCCTTCTAATGACTGTAATATCTTTTTAGTATTGGGATTTTATCATGTCTGATGCCTGATATTGTCTATATAGCCTGCATCCACATGTATTACTGCTTACTAATTGTTTAGAAAACAGTAAAACGTGGTAATACTAATCCCAAAAGCTAGTAACACAGGCATACAATAACAAACTGATGACGAGGACCCTGCTCTTGCGAGTTTACAATCTAGTCTAGGCTTACAATCCATATCCAGTATTTCTTTTCACCTGTCAGAATTTGTACCTGACAACCTTAGAGAGACATGATGGATCATCCCTATCTCATGTTACCTCTTGTCTGGCACTTTAATTGTTACACATTAACTCCACATACAAATATAAAATTCACTTTTTTGGGGAATGTTAATGGTTTGTCCAAGTACTATTTAGGAATGGTATCTTAATCTTATGCTAAAAGCATATGCTAAACGTTAAAAAGTTAATCTGCCTTGTGCAATCAAATTCTGATATCCAAGACACCTATTTGGTATGGTGCTTGTCTTGTGGGGCTGTGGTTAATCTATTTTATAGCAAGGCTAATCCATCAAAGGCAGTAGTGTGTAGTGTGCTCTGCCTTTTCTAATTATGACACTAATAAGTCACTAATAAAGTGTAAATGTCCTTTAAAGGACCTTCAATAAAACTATGCAAAAGCAAGAAACCCATTAGAATAGTGATACTGCTTCATCTCCCAGCAATTAATACAAATATAATGATTGTGAATTGCTGAGGACATGAGTATTAACTTGAAAAGGCATGGTCTGTGTCTAGACTTTAGTGAAAAGTTGGGAAATGTAAAAACTTCTTTGAATGAACAAAGTTTATCAAGTACACTGAAGCACATCATAATCCAGTGCAGACTGCTTAGAAAGCTTCTCATAGTGGAAAAATTTGGACTGTGATCTACAATTTTAACCTATGCTGAGCTCTGATGTCAAGGTACCATTGAAACCAATAGGTATGCAACCAGCAGTTGGACACTAGAAGATTACTGAGTAGACTTCTTGCCCTGGGGCCGGTCTATAAACCAGCTGCCTCCCATCTTTGTGGCCAAAAGTTTTGAGAATGACACAAATATTTATTGAAGTCTACTGCCTCAGTTTAGATGATGGCAATTTTTTATATACTGCAGAATGTTATGAAGAGTGATCAGGTGAATTGCAATCAATTGTAAAGTCTCTCTTTGCCATGAAAATGAACTTAATCCCCAAAAAACATTTCCACTGCATTTCAGCCCTGCCCCAAAAGGACCAGCATGTCAGTGATTCTCTAGGTTAACACAGTATTGAGGTGGACAAGGCTGCAGATCACTCTGTTATGCTGATTTACTGGATGCTTCGAGGAAAGTGGTGCTTGAGCTCATTGTTCTTGCTCTGTTAACCATGGTTACCTGCAAGGAAACACATGCTGTCAACATTGCTTTGCACAAAAAGGGCTTCACAGGCAAGTATATCGCTGCTAGTAAGATTGCACCTAAATCAACCATTTATCGGATCATCAAGAACTTCAAGGAGAGAGGTTCAATTGTTGTGAAAAATGTGTCAGGGCACCCAAGAAAGTCCAGCAAGCACCAGGACCATCTCCTGGGGTAAAGTAATTGCCTCTGATGAAGCCCCTATCCGATTGTTTGGGGCATCTGGAAAAAAGTTATCCGGAGAAGACGAGGTGAGCGCTACCATCAGTCCTGTGTCATGCCAACAGTAAAGCATCCTGAGACCATTCATGTGTGGGGTTGCTTCTCAGCCAAGGGAGAACACAGCCATGCATAAAGAATGGTACCAACACAAGTGCAACTTCTCCCAACCATCCAAGAACAGTTTGCTGGCGAAAAATGCCATTTCCAGCATGATGGAGCACCTTGACAAAAGGCGAAAGTGATAACTAAGTGGCTCGGGGAACAAAACATTGAAACTTTGGTCAACACTGCAAATATTGACTCTTTGCATAAACTTAATGTACTTGTCAATAAAAGCCTTTGACACTTATGAAATGCTTGTAATTATACTTCAATATACTATAGTAACATGTGACAAGAATATCTAAGAACACTGAAGCAGCAAACTTTGTGAAGACCAATACTTGTGTCATTCTCAAACTTGCTTCCACAAATTAATATTGATGCATAAAATATGTTGGGTCCATTTTATATGGCAGCTACAAAGGTATTGATGTATGATGTAGGTGTAGAAGGATGATTTATTTGTGTCATAGTAACACAGTTTTTTGGATTTTTTCACTTTAGAGAAAAATCCTTCTTGACTCTGAAAGGCTCCTTGGATTCTCCTTGGATTAAGAAGCTCTAAAATATTAATGTTTATTCTGTCATTTATAGCCCTTATGTTCTGTTTTTCTTTAAAATACCCAAACCTTTTGTGAAGGCATCCTTTGTATTTGATAGCACCACCTCTCTTGGCAGTGAATACCTTTATTGCACTGTAAAGAATGCTTTCCTTTGTTGTATATGAAATCTTTACTATTCCAGTCTCAGAGGATGACCTCTTGTTCTTTTGTACATTTCTGTTAATGAACAGGTCACTGGAGAGCTCTTTATATTGGCGGTACACATATTTAAACAATGTTAAAATATTTGCACTGCATATTTAAGGGGAGGTCTTACCATTGACCATTATAAAGAGCCACTTGCCTGCAAAAGCTGTGTCACCCTACCTAATTTTGTGTCATGGGCAAACACTGAGAGATGGCTCTCAATGCAAAATGGGAGATCATTAAAAAATAATTAAAATGAAAAGGACCCAGAACAGAACCCTAAGAAACTCACTGCCTAACTCCACAAATCCAATCTTTATCTGGTTAATTAAAATCTCCCATGATTATTACACCTTCACCCAGATTTACAGGCTTATCAATTTACAATAAAATATGATCATCTCCATCATTGCTAGTGTTTGGCGGCTTGTATCACATACTTACAATTAATGTGCAACCCTTTTAATGCCTGTGCTAATCTCTAAGCTCCTGTCGTCTCCCTGATGTAGCGTGTGGTACTGGTAATATTCCAGAGAATATTACTTTTGAGGGGCCTTACGTTTCTCACCTAGTGCGCTAAAATAATATTTAAGGACCCCCACCTGCCATTAACTTTGTCATTAGTACCAATGTGTACTAAGATCTCTGAATTTTCCCAAGCCTCTCACAATAATTTGTTGACCTGGTCCATAGCATGCCAAACCCGACTCCCCGGGAGACAACATACTGTTCGGCATTCGCCATTACTTTTTAACTGAATCCCCTGCCACCAGCACCTGTCTAGCCTTCCTAGCATCATGGTCCTCGTCATAGTTAACTGCATTTAAAGATATTCTTTGAATATTGGATTTTGGAGACATATGGAGGAAAAAAGTTGTTAACTTTTTTAAAAGGTGTTAAAAGGAAGTGTATTTTAGAGATAGTGGGTAGGTTTTGAAAACCTCTTGCAGGCTATGCAAAGCCATATGAGGAGAGACAGCTTTTACGATAGATTTTGGTCAAAAGTGAGTTGCAATAGTCCAGATGTGTGTAATAATCGACAGTGTCAAAAGTAGTATGTGAATCAAGAAGAATCAGTCAAAACTTAGCCAAAAGTAAGTTATTAATAAAAACCTGTGTCAGTAGAATGTAGAGGTCTACGACCAGATTAAAAGGAAAAAATGTACCTGTATTAAGGATTATATTTCATGTACAGCATAAGGAAGTATTTAACTGATTGAATAAAACCAGTAAAGCTTGAACATTCTCCCTCTTTTATAATGTTAGCCCAAGGCTTTACAGCTTTCTTTTTGTGCATATTTAAACAGCTGTGTAAAAATATGATTTTATTACATTTAGATGTTTTTTTCTGTATGCCATTACTAAAATGCCCCAAATCCATTGTGCTTGAAGAAAAATGTGAGTGTGACTGACAAAACAACCTTTAGTTAAACCGCAGGGAAATGAATATGGTGCAGAAAAGTAATTCATTTGTGTTTTATACACTATATGGAGAAAAGTTTTGGACACCCGACCATTACACCAATAGGGACTTTTATGACATTGCATTCTAAATACATAGACATTAATATGTAGTTGATCCCCTATTTGCAGCTATAACAGCTTCCATTCTTCTGAGAAGGCTTTCTACAAGAGTTTGGAGTGTTAGGAGTGTTTGGCCATTCATCCTGTAGAACATTTGTTCCAGAAGAGTGTAAGCTGTTATAGCTGCAAAAGGGAGACTAAGTATATGTTATTGTGTATGTAAATAGAATACAATGTCATACAAATCCATGTTGGTATAATGGGCAGGTGTCCCAATACTTTTGCCCTCATAGTGCACTAATGTAGCACTAATACACTAATAGAGCTAATAGTAGCTCTAATGCACAAAATATCAAGTCATGCACAATGGGGCAAAGTTATAGAAATCTGGCTTAGGTTCCATTTTCCACCATAACAAGACATCCTTGTGAATGTGTTCCAATTATGAATGCAATTATGTTTTAACATACTTTTTTGCAAAGTAGAATAGTCAGGTATGTAGGAATTCTTGAGGTTCTTGAGGAATGCTTTATTCTTAAGGAATGCAATCACATATCTTAGTTCCCTTTCCCACCATGATACTTCAAGTGAATTTCGTTACCAAAATGCATAAGGTTACTGTTTCTAAAAAGCATTATGAAGGACCCTAGTGAGCTTCCCCTTCAAGAAGAGCTTGCATGGCCCATTGCCCAAGACCTTTGTGAAAAATAACTTGACAGTGGTGGCCCTCATAATGTAAAATAAAGTTGGTGTACAGCAAATGAATTGTCAACTTTCGATAAGATTGTAAAATTGGCCCAAACACAGATTAAATTTACTGACAGCACCAGTAATTTCCAAAAAACAATTACCACGTTCTTCTGATTTTCCATGATACAAAAACACTTCATATGGCATTATAAAAGTTTTAATGTGTTCAAGTTGGTACCCTAACTTCCAAACTCCAAAAATGTCATTACTTTCCAGCAATATATAAAATGCATCTAAATTGAGGTTAATGGACTGGTATCTGCATACGTTTTGTGAAAATGGCATTTTTTCTTTTTGTTGAGCAACCCATATCCTACCATTTCCTGTGCAGCATATACAGTAAGAATGAGTCTGTTCGCACACATCTTTAATAAGCTTTCAGTAAATTAACAGGAAACTATATTCTCAGCTGTGGCACAGCAGTGACATTGGCTCTGTCTCTGATAATCGTCTTGCCTAAGGCAAAATTGTCTTGTAAATTTGAGGAACTGGTTATGCTGTCAAAGGCTGTTTATGGCAGCAATGGTGACATGGAGAGTAGAGCTGAAATTATTAGCCACTCGTCAGGGACAAATTCTGTACCTTGTTATTCAGCAAAAAGCTTTTGTGCAACAACTGACAAATGTATCTGAATTATCCCGAGGGGCTCCAGAAAATGCATACGTTGAAAATGTAAACAACTGTGATCTTTCTTTATTAATAGAAGAGCCAATAGTAGTAACCTAGGGCTATGCTCCTCCAGTTGGAACATGTGTCATCCATGCTCTGGTTCTATTGTATCATGTTAAATATTGACTAATAACAGTAAAGGCCTCTTGATATACCTAAACTAGCCACAAATGTAGTACTATGAACACCGTACTATTAATATATATATATATATATAATATATATTATATATATATATATATTTATATTAATTTGTGGATTTTTCTATGCTGTATGCTTTCACTAAAAAAATATATTGATAACCAAGCCTCTCTTCCAGAAGTACAGTACAACCCATTCTTAGTTCAACCATTGTAGGAAACACTGACCATGTGCAGCTAACTCTACATGTGATTTCATAAAATTTGACAACCACCAAACTGAGTGAAGACCCCTTGCCAGGAGCCCTTTTAGCTCTCAACTAATTGCATAGAAATGATCATCACCAATACAAATATACTAATTTGCTTAGTGGTTGTGGATAAACTCATGGCTAAGGAGATTTTTATGAGAACCAGTAAGCTATTTGAGCTAAATTATTTCATTATCCTAACGTACATAAGGCATTTAAAAGAATAATGCATTTTATTTACACAAATTAATTTATAAACACATGTTCTACCTTTAAACACATTTTTGTAACTTTTAGGCTAACCAAAATGTCACAGTAACCCCCTGAGGCTGAGGACATATTGGTTTGCGTTTGGGAGGGGGTCATGACCGATTCATTGACTGATTCCTTACCTTTCTGCCTAATTCATTTCTTATGATTAAATCACCCTGTGCTCTGGGACTCTGGCCTGGCTATCTTGCGGACTATTCCCACGGCGGCTTCTGGCGCTGTTGCTCAGGGTCCCTACCACAGATCAAGTCGTTTTTTTGGTCAACACCGTTTATTGGCAAGGCATAATACAAGAAGGCAATATCGAGGTCAGAACAATCAAGTATGACGAGCGTTACAGAGCAAGTCAGGAGCGGCCGAAGAAATACAAACTGCTAGGAGGAAAGACATGTAGTAGAAACCCGGTTTGGCAAAAACAATCATAGAGAGGACCGAGTGGGTCCACCAGGAACATGTATGTAAATGCAGTAGTAAGCCGACAAAATCACGGTGTGTCATACAGTAGCAGTACCTGTAATGTAGCGACTGATGTGTCTGAAAGTGGAATCGCCAATAAACAATAAAAAAAAATACGAAATAAAACCATAAAAATGAACAGAAATGTGCTCCAAGGGTAATGCATTGAGCTACACATGATAATTGAGCCACCGGAGATGCACAGGGGTTGGAAGTTAGAGTAATCAGGATCCCCTAGTCGACCAAAGTCTCCCCACCAACCGAACAGGAGCAGAACGTGACCATCACGAGAGATACAAATCAAGCAGTCGGGGAGAGGAGACAAAAGTGGCCCACGGTAGCCACTTGAGACCGTTGGTGTATTCACGACCATGGGCAGAAGCCACCAGATCCTCCATATGGGAGATAATATTGACACGAGCAACCCACGCTGAAACCGGGGGAGGACCCGGTACTTTCCAGAAACGGGGTATAATGGCTTTGGCTGCATGGATCAGGTGGATGGCCAATGACTTTTTATAAGAGGTGAACGATACCTGAGTGTGGTGTAGTAATAAACCCTGAGGCGAGGATTCAAAATCTGGGTCAATAATGTCACGAATAACTTTAACCACAGCAAGCCAGAATGGGCGAATGTGAGCGCAGTCCCACCAGATATGCCTATAGGTGCCATCCTCAGTCCCACACCTCCAGCAAAGGGGCGAGACCCGAGGAAGGAAACGATGTAATTCGGCCGGGACTCTATACCAACGGGTCAATAATTTATAGTTACATTCCTGCACCCAACTAGAGATCGCCCCCCTGTGGGTGAGCAGGAGCATCTTGTCCCAGTCAGCATCGGTCAGAGGAGTCTGCAGGTCCCTTTCCCATAGGCTAAAGTAAAAGGGCTTAGTAGCCCCGTACACCTCCTGAAGCATAGCATAGAGTGTGGATAATAAGTGAGCAGGCTCAGTACCTGCTAAGCATAACTGTTCGAACCCCAGCAGCGGCCTGGTGAGTTGAGTGTTAGGTAACAAGGAAGAGACATAATGTTTGATCCCGTGATATGTAAAAGTCATGTGAAAGGACGGCGTAACCGGGTGTAGAAGGTCTCGAAGAGACCGGAATGTGCCCGCCTGTAGGACGTGACACAGCCGCAGGGGACCGGAGCGCACAGAGGTAAATGATCTCACCATGTCAGCAGTGATATGTATGGGCAAGTCTGGATTGTGTGTCAATGGGAGAAGTGGACCCGGCACCGTGGTAAGCAGACCCCCCTTTGACACCCTCCTGAAAGCCTTCAGTGTGGCCGGGATAGTGGGGTGGGAAGAGTGTGAGAGGCACCTGGGGCCATCAGGGAGCCAGGGGGCCGCTGAGATATCACAGGTAAAGAAGGAATTTTCCAGCTGGACCCAAAGCTTGGGGACCCCCAAAGACCACTCCACCACTCTCCTTAAGTGGGACGCTAGCCAATACCATTCCAGATTGGGAAGGGCCATACCTCCCCTCAATTTGGAGCGAGACAGGTGCGTAAAGGACAGTCTAGGCGTCCCCTCTCCCCATACATACCGCGTAAAGACCCTCTGGCAGGCTCGAAAGAAACTCCTAGGTAAAAACACAGGCAAGCACTGAAAAAGATATAAAAATCTCGGCAGAATATTCATTTTAAGAACAGCTATGCGCCCAAACCAGGAGATGTGGGGTACCGACCATCTGCGCAGATCTTGGATCACCGTAGTCAAAAGAGCAGTGAAATTAAGTTTAACAATTTGGGAAAGGTCAGCCGGAAGCCAGAGACCTAAATACTTAAAGGCCGTGTCTTGCCATTTGAAAGGGAAGGAGCGAGCCATAGCCGACCGCAGGGCAGGAGGGATATTTATGCCCAAAATTTTGGATTTTTGCAGATTAATTTGGTAATTGGACAGGGCGGTAAACCGGGTCAGTTCCGAAACAACCTGTGCCAGAGAGAGATGAGGGTTGGTTAACATGCACAACATGTCATCTGCATAAATAGCAATTTTATGAGATGTGTTTGCAATGGTTAAGCCTGTGATCAAATCATTATCGCGTATCGCCTGAGCCAGGGGTTCCATAGCTAGAATAAACAGTAGTGGGGAGAGGGGGCAACCCTGTCGCGTGCCGTTCCGGAGAAGCACAGCATCCGAGAGGATGCCATTGACTTTTATGTGTGCAGACGGATCGGTGTATAGAGCAGTGAGTTGGTTGAGGAAAGGACCATGAATACCCAATTTAGTCAGGACCCGGAATAGAAAGGGCCAGGACACCCTATCAAACGCCTTTTCGGCGTCCATAGAAACCAAGGCGTATGGAATGTTGTGTGTGTGAGCGTATGCGATGAGATTAAGTGCGCGAATGGAGTTGTCCCTGGCCTCTCTCCCAGGCACGAAACCGACCTGATCCTTGTGGATAAGGGAGGGGA
>VKOC01011117.1:0-14737 GCA_009364415.1 Spea multiplicata
TATATATATATATACATATAAATTACATCCTTTTCTCCCCATCTCTTACCTTTCTCATCCTCCGTCCTGTCATGGGAGAACGAGGTCTGTCATTTCAGGCCTCTGCTTTAGTGCTCCGTAATCACTGTGCGCCGGCTATTGTAGCAGAGCATGTTAGGGAGCACGGATACCGAGGTCTGTACCAGACCTTGCGCTCCCTAACGTTGGGCCCGTTAGAAGGGGATTGTGATCTCCCCAACCAGCCCTGGTCATCGGACACCTCCAGCTCGGACCAGCGCTCATGGTGACTGGGTGCGCAGTGCCCACAGGGGCGCCCAATGAGCGGGGCTGGTTGGGGAGAGCACAATCTTGCAGCTGCCCCAGCACTCCCCTGAAGACCGGCCCAGGGGAGGCATCCTTTCAGCTCGCCTCCCCTATAGAATCGCTTCTGTTTTTTTAGGGGCTTTGTGGTGAATCACATTGCAAGCAATCTGGAAAAATAAATTATTAACTCATAAATAAATTAAATAAGTATAAATAAATAACATTTTCTGAACGGATATGGCACAGTGTAATTCACACTACTATACACTGACCCAGACATTGACGGTAGTGCAGCTTAACCCCTATTATTATACACTAGGGAAGAGAATATATATATATGTGTTAAATATATATAGTGTGTTGGAGAACCCCAGTTAAACCAAAAAATAAAATAATAAAAGATATAGATGTGAATGATTCCAAGTGCAAAATCGATATATACCGTATTGGCTCGAATAAAGGCCGCACTTTTTTAGGCTTTTTTCGCACTTTAAAGACTTAAAGTGGGGGTGCGGCCTATATTCGGGGTCTAGCGCCCGACGCAGTCCCGGGCGCCGGGCAGGCAGCGGGGTTAGAATACAGATCCCCCTCAGCGGTGCAGGGGACCTGTATCCTACTCTCCGATACGCTCAGACAGCCTCCCCTGCCGGCACTTCCCACACTTGCGCCACCGCTGCCCATTTAGTAGCCTGTCTGTGCCTCCTTGGCCGCTGCAACAGCCTGTCTGTGTCACCTCTGCCCCGAAAGCACCCTGACTGTGCCACCTCCACCTCTGAAGCACCTGTCTGTGTCACCTCTGCCCCTGAAGCAGTCTGCCTCTGCCCCTAAAGCAGCCTAATTGTGCCACATCTGCCCCTAAGCAACCTGCCTGTGGCCACCTCTGCCCCTTAGCAGTCTGCCTCTGCCCCTAAAGCAGCCTGCATGTGCCACCTCTGCCCCCCCCAATCAGCCTGCCTGTGCCACCTCTGTCCCTAAACACTAACTTACTACTTCATTCATTCAATCACCCACTAACATTCATTCACTCACTCACCCATTCACTCTCTTGCTGATTTCCCTGGTCCGGGGGTCCTGTGGCACCCGTGCACTGTATGCGGAAACTCTATTGCCGTCCATGTTTCTGCTCCCCCTTGCAGTGAGCTGTGAGCCTGCGTTAGACAGTCGTCAGGCCACTGGGCACGTACCGCCCCCCTCGCCCCCCTTTAGGAATGATACTGGGGAGATCCATGATTACTGTCACATCCTCGGGTTCCGTTGCCGGCGGGCGCGGGTCCGTCCGCGGTACACGGAGAACCGATACGGTCACCCCGGGGTCCGCGGACGTGTCCCCGCTCGGGACAATCCCGTGACCGCCGGTACGGGAGAAGGAGTCGCTCGTTAGGGAACTCCTCTACAAGCAATCTTATGATTGCTCGCCGGCAGAGGAGTTCCCAGAAGAAGGTACTTACCTTCCCTCCGGTCGTCCGTTGATCCTCTAGGGGCGCTGCTATGCAGAACCCAGGGAATTGATGGACAGCTGGATACGTGGCCATGATGTCTGTGGAGGCGGGGCCTGAGAGTGGCACCAGATTTAAAAGTCAGTCTGTGCTACTCTCAGGCACCCTGTTGTGGTCTATTCAGTGCTCCTGTGTTTTGGCTGTGAATTGATCTGTGTTTTGACCCTTGCTATTCCTGACTACGTTTTGCCTCACGATTCTATACCTTTGCCTGTGATTCCCGTGTACCGACCCGGCTTGGCTGACTACCTCCTCGTGTGTTGAACCTCGGCTTGTCTGACTACCTTCTTCGTTACTGACCCGGCTACCCTGACCATTCTTCGGTGTTTACCCCTTCAGTTCTGATCCGCTGGAATTCTGCATATTGCTGCTCACCTTGCATAGAACTCAGTGCATACCTACTACCTGCATACTCAGAGACCTCCTCACTGTTGGGATCATCTAAGTCCTGGAGTATCGCTGTCGAGGGCCCTCTCTCCTCAGCGGTTCTCTGGGCAGAATAACTTCTGCGGTGAGTGTCTCAGGAGTAGCAGACGCGACATTACAACTGGTCATGGATCCTTCTGAGTTAAGCAAGGTGTTATCTTCCCATGAACAGCTGTTGGACTCTCACGAAGTTTGTTTCAAGAATATGCAAGATACCCTGGATCATATGGCCAGGGCCATTCTAGTGTTGGTTGCCAGATCAGACCCGAGGGCTGGGAGTTCTACGGCCACCCCCGCTCCTCCATCAGTTCCTGATCAGTCTCCTCCGGCTGTGGTGTCTGGATCTACCCCTGCACCTGCTCCTGTTAAACTCCCGGCTCCAACTCGCTACAGTGGAGAGCCAGAATCCTGCCGTGGTTTCCTTAACCAATGCTCTATCCAGTTCGAACTTGCACCTCACCTATTTCCATCTGAGAAGGCCAAAGTAGGATATCTCATTTTGCTGTTATCCGGTAAGGCCCTAGCCTGGGCATCACCTTTGTGTGAGGATTCTCTGCTGATTTACAATTCTGCATCCTTTATTTCGTCATTTCGTAAGACGTTTGATGTTCCTGGGAAGGCGGCCACAGCTTCTTTCCTTGCTTCATACCATCCAGGGCTCTCGTGCAGTTGCCGACTATGCTATTGAGTTTAATACCTTAGCAGCTGAAGTCAATTGGTCAGATGAAGCCCTTATAGCAGCGTTTTATGATGGGTTATCAGAACGGCTGAAAGACGAATTATCCACACGAGACCATCCTACTGAACTCGAAGACTTTGTTTCCTTGACACTTAAAATTGACAACCGTATCCGTAAAAGACAAGCACACAAGGCTAAGAGATATGAACATACCTTTTTTCAACAGTTACTCCGCGCCCCCACCAGAGCCGTCTTCATCCACGTTGCCTCCGGAGGAGCCCATGCAATTAGGAGCTACTAAACTGTCCCTGTCAGAGAGGGCTCGTCGCAGGTCTCAAGGACTTTGTTTTTACTGTGGTCAGAAGCGGGAAATGCTCGCTCCCAGTCCAAGTAAAGGAGCCTTGCCTTTGAGAACACCTTTCAGCTCCTACGTTCAAAGATAATTTACTTGTTCCAGTCTCTTTGGAGTGGAGTGATAGGAAGATCTCCTCTGCCGCGATGATAGACTCGGGGGCTGCAGGCTCCTTCATTGCTAAGTCCTTCGCCCTCCGTCATAGTATACCTCTCTGTCAAGTTTTACCCCCGATTGCTGTCTCGGCCATTGATGGTCGACCCCTACAGCCGTTGTTCATTACTCAGCAGTCTTCTCCATTACTATTATCGGTTGGGATATTTCATCAAGAGACTATATCCTTCCATGTCATCTCCTCACCCTCCTGTCCTATTGTTCTAGGCCTACCTTGGCTCCGGTTACATAACCCCTCAATCAAAAGTGAACAGGAAAGGAGGCTGAACGCTTGGAGAAACTGGCAAAGTGGTTCACTTTTCTGGGTAGTAGTTTCTTCCAGATGCATAGCAGACCTCACAGCGGAGATAAGGGTACCAATCTCCACAGGGAAAAGAAAGGAACTTTCCCGCTAAATAACAGGAGATGAATCCTCCCTACCAGGTGTAGGGCAGGAGATAAAACTTGGAATCAGGACGGGCTTTTAAATGTTTGAGTCCTGCCCTACATCAAGTACAGAGGAGGTGTCTATCTGTAGTGTCACCTGGGATGCCAGGTGAATCAGTTTTTCAGCATCAAATTTAGATCAAACTGCAGGACAGAGAAAGAAGCTTACCTTAGGCGCAAATACTCAAACCCAGTGTAGGACAACTCCATAGCCAATCGTAGCTCTATGCTTAGTAGTCTGAATACACACATACCTACTAAGGAAGCGCTGAAGAGGACTGGCTTTATGTATCAAGTAAGGATATGCATTCAGCCACGCATCTCCTGCATGGAAAACAAGGCGTTGGGAACACAATTCTGTAGAATCCACTCGATTGAAGCGTACATCAGCTCTCATAGGTGGGCTGTTAATTAATGAGCAGAGCAATTTGGGTTTTTTGCCATTAATTCTCATCTTGTGAACATATATTTTATAGATAAAAATGTTTGAGACACGTAGGGCTTTTTTGAAGCCTTATTTATGTGTTAATGGTTTTAAACCCAACCATATATTTGGTTTTACACAGCTAGTATATAAATTGGAATATACCAAACTATATTAGGCAGCTGACTCAGATTCAGAGGCAACCCTATATTCACTCCATACAACTAATCCTCTAGCAGCCTCCAAAAGGGCATAAAATTAACCCTTTAGGAACATTAGTGTTTTGTGTCTGTACGGCATATGATAGCAAGTAAAAACTCTCATTTGACTGTACCTTTGTCATGTGAGTGGCTGTAGACATGATCACATGCACAGAAGTGTAGGGATAGACTGATTGGACAGTGGTGACCGATCGCAGCACCTTGGTACCATTTTAAACAGGGCATACCAGGTAAATCATTGGTCTTGTAGAGTCATGGCATACATGCTGTATCCTTGGATATAAAGGGGTAAATGTAGTAATTCATAAGCAGTGGATAGTCTACAGCATGACTTTCATTTGTCCGGTACTTTGTGCATTGTATGGAACTACCTATTGATAAAATTATGCACACCACCACTAAAAATTCTCTAAAAACTGCTCTTAGAATAAGTATAGAAAAACCCTACATCACAAGGCTTCAGATAAACTGCTATATCTGACAACAGAAGTTCTTTTCTCTGTACTCACAAGAGCCACCCAGGGAGCAAAAAGCTCTGGTCATTATCCAAGCATTTTCACATGAAGCAAGGCGGCTAGATGTCACACAGCATTGCAGTGTGTGGAAATTTGTAAGACAAAGCTTAAAATATAAATGTTTTATTTAGAATTAAAGCAAATACTTTGATACCACAAAACACATTGAATCTTTACGGATCTAGCAATAATTTGGAGTGAGCATTTATTCAAAGTCAAAACATGCAGACAAATGATTCCAAAAAGATGGTTCTAAAAAATGTTCAACATCTCATCTCCCTCCCTACCATATCACACGGGTTCACAAACACAGAATAGATGTTGACAAAGTTTCTTACAACACATCTTCACAGATAGGGAAAAATAAAAATGCAGATCATTGCAGGGTTTCTAATCCTCATCAGATGAATCTCTTTCAAAGGTGTAAGCCATGAAGCAAGCATCTGGTCTTTTAGGGACAAGGGGATGCCCAGGTCTCACAATCTCAAAGCCCAAAAAGCTGAAGGTTCGGAGAAGCGAAGCTGTAACAAAAGTACTCCGATTAGTTAGCACACGTGTTTACACATACCCATGTGCTCAACACCAGTATACATTCAAGTCTTATTCTGTATATAAGCACTTACCTGAAGAATTTAATCAGATATTGCACAAACTCATATTCAGTCTCAGCTGTAACAAGGGAACGTTTGACCTATACTAAATTCAGCACAGTATACTGCCAATATTTCTTATACAAAAAATCCACTCTGCTGTATATGGTGGAACAACCTCCCGTCAGAAGTGGTAGAGTCTAGTACAGCGAGTGAGTTTATGTCAGGAAACAGGTAGATGAATTCCATATTTCATAGGGCCCAGTACTTTATAGTATCTGACAAGCACAACAGCTCTAAACAGAAGATGTCAGTTTACCAATTTCGCATTCAAGGTCGGACATAACAAATGTCAACGTATTAAAAAAAAAAAACATTTTAAATCAGTTTGTGTCTATTGTACAGAAAGGACAGGTTGGCATTTTAAAGTCTGGTTAAACTCACCTCTATCCTCTCTATTCTTGTGAAAGCAGATAAAGACATGGTCCACTTGAAGCTGCTCCTCAGCAAATTCCAGTAGAACAGCAAAGCTAGGGAAAATGATTTTACAATACTTTAATGTTAACACATTGAATAAGCCAAGAGATGTAAAATGGAACAACCCAAACTGCAGATTTAGTTCTCAATAATCAAACTACAGAATGTGCTTTACCAGCTTCAGTTCTAGCTGGGTAAGTTAGCATGTGCACCAACCCAACACATTAAGCAAAGTCAGACCAACTCGAATTTTGGTCTTTTAGCCTCAATTTAAAAAAAAAATAAAAAAATCAGAATCACAAGTACAAGACATGGAGTCATTACACACCTATCTTTGCTCCCATCAGGGAGTGTGCCAGTTGGGATTTCTATGTAGAGGTTGTTGTTGTTAAGCACAGCTCTCCAATTAACTTGCTTGCCGTCTGTCAGCCTGGATTGGACATTAAGTACTCTAGTTCTGTTGTTGGAGGCAAGCTCTTCTGTTATATTCAGCCTATTATCCTGATTTAAAAATAAAAAAAAATGCTAGAGCAGTAATAACAGTAAAAGCGTCAACTGTAACAAGGCCAGCCAATGTACATGCAGATTATACGATATGACAATATCCCATTATGATAGACAACCACATCTCGAGTTATCACATTTCAATTACTCCTAGCTCAGACAGATATGCTATATAGGTAGAATTACAGCTAATGTCTTGGGGTAAAGCTATGAAAAAATGCAGGGGAAAAAAACACTAAAAAAAAGTCAAAAGGTTTATATTTGTATTTTTTATACTTACAGAATAAAATAAGTTAGCTGAAAGATTGTGATCCCTCTGACTATTCCCTCGCCCACCTGGGATCTTCAGGGGTGGGTGAGGGACATCAGGAACACCACCGAGGCCCGGGACCCAGGTTACTACAGCAGTTTAAGGTAACTCTGGAACTAAATAAGGGAGGAAAAAGAAACATTAGGAAATTGACAGCGTCTGTAGTAGATACTCACACGGATTACCATGCCCTGACCCAGTGTTACGCAGGCCATCAGGTATATTATGCGACACTGCTGGACAGGCTTGCTTTAAAATACACAACAATGGCATCTGAAGCATGTACAAAGCAAAATTACTACCATCTCTGGCTGCTTACAATGGGGGGGGTCTGCTTCATTTAGAAGGAGACTGTAGTGCTCACTTCAGGCAAGTATAGATGCTGTTGTATACAACAGTTACCAAAAGCTACACTTGCCTGTATGGTGCAGGTGCCTGGTTGCACATGCACAGTCTAGCACCCAGAAGACTGTCCAATCCCATTAGGCTGTACAGCCAATTGCCAAATATTGGAACAGGATTTAATGATTATAGATGGGTGTGTAATATTTATAGCTATTCACCAACCCATCTAGCAGATTGACCAGCACAAGTTACCCTAACAAGAGCAACACCTCTGTTCAATGACAGGAGCAGTTTAACCTCGCAATAAAACAGATTTTCTTCAGTAGCTAGAGCGAGATCATTGTAGTGCATGGCACAAAACAGCAGTCCTCTTTGCCAAGCTAATTACACCCGCGGATATCTCCGTTTGAGAACTGGCATTTCATTCTCAGAACCACCAAGCTGCTTGTTTTAAACAAACACGAATTTCTAACCAGTTTCTATCACTCAAGCCCTGGAGATGTGCACCCCTGACATAACCTATGAGTCTATATGATTTAACTAGACACCCCACATATAATTTATACATGTATTTTACATGGAGGTTCATGCATGGGGCTTCCATTTTTCCCATGCAATAAACGACTGCACATACATATATAAATACACACACCGCTTAGTTATTTATGCATGTACCTGACATTTAGCAAGACATCTCTTGCACTATACCATTAAAGCTATTGCATGGTGCAGTAACAGTCAGAATTATCCAATATATGTATATTATATACATATAAAGAAAGTTACTCGTCCTTACCGATCGTATAGAGGCTACGTGTAGCCTTAGTGTTATGAGGTTAGAGCACTGCCATCTTATATAAAAAGGCACTGGCTCCTCCCTATGCACCATCTATCTCTCACCCTGCAGATCTTTGCTTGCGTCATCTCAGCAGATGCCCACTGGGGATTCGCGAGTCCGGCACGCAGCAGCCATTAGAATGGTGCATAAAATCTTAATAAAAACCTCCATTTTGAAGGCTGAAAGGTATTAAGTAAGAGCTACATAGATGGGAGCACTCCAGATACTTACAGTGCTGGAGATTTATCCAACACTGACCCCGAATCTTTATTTTCAAAGCAGCAGTAAGGATTACAGTACTATAGCTATTACGCGTTGTCCAACTACTAAACGCTTACATGGAACACAGCGGTTCAGTTATATGTTCTAAACAGCCTTTTATTTATCACATGAGATGCTGCAGTGCCACTGTCTAAACAGTCAAGTCTTAAGTTATAACAGCATCCCTTTCCTTCACTTGTTCGCCATACACCTTTTGTATGGCTTATAGTGCAATAGAAAAGCTACACTATTACTGAAGGCTAAAGTCATTGCGAAACCCCACATAGGGCAAGTCCCTGCCAGGTCTTAGTCACCGATTAGGATGACTGCGCAATGCCCCCTTGCAAGCTTTAAGGCATGTGACAGAAGACTCAATGTCATACTTAATTACCAGGCCATAGATTGGGTTACGCAGCTGGAGATAAGACATCAGCCAACTCACACTGGCCACGACAGTATAACTTCCTAGGGTAAACCGGCTATGAAGGGCTAAGACTGATATGCCTAACTGCATCATTCAGCTATAGTGAACCGATGTATAGGCAGCGGCAAACATGAGGTGATCTTCCCGAGACTATAAGGCCTACTTAGCTTCTCAGCCCAATTCTTATTGGGGGAGGGCAAAGTTGAGCCATTAAAATAAAAAAAAAAAAGGGGGGGAGGCGCGCGCCACATCGCCACGCCTTGTTTACCGCTAGTCTCCTGACGGTAACCGGTTGTCATTAAACCAGGCTGTTACGAGGCCAAGTATCAACGGTCAAAGCTGTAAAAGCCCAAAAGCCAGCAGCGAAAGGCTTACTCAAACATTACGCATTAACTAGGCCTCGGGCCGCCTACTGGCAAAAACAAGGCCAACCAAACGCGGAACAAACACGACGTACGAACAACATAATGCCTCGTCTTAAAGCTTCGGTATGGAGAGAAAACAGATTATAGAGATAGGCGGGTCTGACGAAGGAGATGGCAACTATAAAAACACCTCGTGACCCACATTATCAATAAATGGCGGCCGCCTACCTTTCACTACTATTATTGGGAATACTCAGAAGAGGCATGGTGCTTCTATTATTTCCTTCTTTTTCTCTGGCAAAGCAATGACTATTTAGTATCCGCTGGAGGGAGGATTTCACCATCCGGCCTCTCTGGTCTCGGAACCAGAAAACTCCCTTGCCTTCGGCAGGTCCAACGGACTTAAAATGGCGAATAAGATACTGCGTTGATGCTTTTATATGACCGGTTCGGTAGCCTCGCCCACTTTCCTATTCCCCCTCCAACCCGCGCGCCGTGACCAATCGAGAACGTTCCTGCTTGCTTCCGTGTCGGGTCGCGCGCTTCCCACTTTGTTATGGGATTGGCTGACTACTGCACAGAGGCGAGAACTAAATAGCTTGACCTAGTGAGAAACGAGGAAAGGCGCGTGCACGTTAGCCCCTCCGCTTTGTGCTCGTCTGGCAACAGCGCGTGCATGAAAACAAGGGTGAGAGTGACATCAGCAAGCAGCGCGGGCACGCGGCTTCTCAGGCCCCGAAATATATGCGTTTCATAAACGTCTGAAAACGACATTTGCACACATGTAAAACATATTGTTTGGTTGTATTTGCTAAGAATAGCTTCCACCATGAAGTGCGAGACCACTATCTGAAAGGTAAAACAGTTGTCACGAGAACGGGGTTAGCAACTCTATTGCTTTCTTGATTGGGGGGGGGGAATGGAGCGTGGAAAAATACTGTGATGTCATTGTTGCTATGGGGATGGTGCACGTGGTTAAGTGGGCTAGTAGGAAGTGAAGCTTCGTGGGGAGGTTGAGGGTATGAGTTAACCAGTTTAGGTTGCTGATGTGCAATGAGGCAGAGAAAATCCTGATGGTTAATGTCTGTTTCACAACCGCTATGGAAGCGTTCATGCCAAATAAAATGATTACAGCGGCCGGGTAGTCATGAGTTATGGTTCTCTCATTAAAGGAACATTCCAGCCATTATGTGCACTTTAATGCATGAGACAGCTGTGTGGTCCCTTTAAAAGTTTGTGCCCCCCCCCCCCCTATCTGCATTTGGCCCTTTCCATCCCCTTAGGCCTTATGCCTAACGTGTTTGGGGGAACACATTTCCTTGCACATGATATACTTTCACCCAGCATTGGCGCAGTATGCGCTCCCATTGAGTTCAATGGGAGGGTTTTCTTGCCACTGATTGGCTGCTTCAGGCAGTCGTGTAGGAAAAAGGAAGCTGCAGCTTCTACCTCAGGTAATTGCTTTGTATTTTTGGGGAGGATGGGGGTTAGCGTCACTATACGAAACTCACAATAAAAGCAGCATATGGCGGGCTTGATTCACTAACCTAACTAAATCAAGCCTTAGAAAATACATTTCTTCTAGGAAGAAATGGTTTCAATGTTCGGTGTGTTTGAAGCTTATAATATATACAATCATTCAATGAAGTTTAGACAGGATGTTGGATTGCTGACTGTTTTATGTTACATCATTTAGACCAAGTAAGGTTTAATCAGGTCATTGAATCGAGCCCATTATAACATTGATGCACACAATCTATTTTAACAAAATTCCCCTTAATACAGTAATATCACACATTTAGCAAAACTGTTATCTTGGATTCTATACTAGTTTTAAATCACCGTTAGTTTGTGGAACAAATACATGATTTTGATTTAATTTTCGCGGTAGTGAGTAAGAAGTGTTGTGACAGTAAAACATCTTAAATGTAAAGACTGCAAAAACTATTATCTCTGTTGTTGTTATTAGTATTTATCCACTTTGGGGATCTCAATTGTCTAGAGGGTGACATCATGGTGACATCACTAGAGTTACTGTAGCATCTACACTTTAAGTGATTAATAATGACCCTGTGTGACCTTTTTAATTATACGTTTATTGAAAGGAATGCCTGGTCTCCATAACCATTTACTCCCCTTTTATTCCCCTTACTAAACCTTGATTTGTCTACAGAAATTTGGTATGGATTGTGAATGCGTTTTGACATCCAAAGTCAGTAGTTCATACCGTGAAAGGGCCACTCCAGCCATCATATGCCCTTTAATGCATATGCTAGCTGAGTGGTTCCTTTAAGCTTTTGTGTTGACTATTTTGGCTATGAATGCGGGATTCTGCAAAATGCCCCTATATGCATTTAACCCTTTGTGTGATACACATACACTGTATATTAAAATGCATTCTTTATTAGAGGGGGAGTCAGGGACATTAGACTGTCCCTCTATTGAATTTATTTGTAAGTACTTTAATATGCTTTCCTCCCACCTGTAGGCGGGGGATGGCGGGCAGCCTAAGGCCTGGGGGGCCCATTGGGCCACCATATCAGCCCACCATCCATGCCCATTGTGACGGACGCCTCCATCACTGGGGCCACTGGAGAAGCCTGACTGCCAGCCTCCTCCCTATTGACTATGGGCCCTGGGTTTCTAAAGACTTCTGTGGCTACCCCCAGCAGTATCTTCTCATCACTGGCTGAGGGGATTATCTCCAGCAGACAGCCAGGGTCTGCCACCAGGGAGAGGCCGCCATTGTTTTAGTTTAATGTATAAATCAGTCTCCCCCACCTATTGTGTTGTTAATCCCGTTACTGCCCCTGTTGTCTCTGGAAGGCAGATTAAGGGGGTTGTTTGTGTCCCAATATCTTGTTTTATGTAAATGTGTGTTTTGCTGGATATATCCAGCTCTGTGTGTGAGAAATAAATCAGTCTTCGTTTGGTTTTACCCTACACTGAGTCTCGGCGAGTGACTGGGGAACCGGGGAAAGTGTGTTGTCCCAGGCTAAGGGAGCACAAGACAGCGGAGGTAGTCGGTCGGACTAGCCAGCTCCGTTACATTGGTGGCAGCGGTGGGATTTCGTCTTAGTCTGAGGGACACTTACTTTCTACCGGGATTGACCGACAGGACGGCAGACTTCGGTCGCCTTGACGAGGACATGGATGTGGTATCAGAATTCCAGGGGCTGCTGCGGGTCATCCTCTCCTGCTACACCACTGCCCTGCCTACAGAACAATACCAGAACCTGAGGCAAGTGGTTCGACGGTCAGTATGGCAGAGGGCTGTTATACGCCGGGGTCAATGTCTTCCAAGCTCCGAACAAAAGATTAGAGACCAGCGGGAACTACGGATGCCATTCCTGGGACAGCAACCCCAGGAGCAATGGGTATCCGAATTGGACAAGCTGGTCCAGCAGGAGGTAGAGCTGGAAGATCACTATAGGGATCTGCAGTGGTTTACAGAGCAAGCATATTGGGGAACTGCGAAAGATTGTTCTCCAGAGGACTATGACTGCGGTGGCCCTGGATTATTATGGGATAGTCTGCAGGAGGATCCGGACTTCGGCAGTACAGCGGAGTGGCGGATCGAGGACATCCGGGATTTCAGGGAGTGGGACCTCCCAGATGCACTGGGACTTAAAGGTGATTTAGACTTTTTAATTACACAGGAGTGGGAACTGGAGAAGGCGTATAAAAAACTGTTTGAACGCGTTCAACAGAATGCCCCAGTGTCCAGGGATTGTGTGGATTTTGTGGATGTGATTGAGCGTTCAGCTGAGGATGTTGACCCAGGCGGGGTGGATGGGACTGCGGTCTCCACCCCTGAGTCAGAGGGATACTGGGCAGCTAATCCAGATCCGATCCTGGAGCTGTGCGACTGTGCTCCACAACCGGATCCAGAGACTGGGGATTTAATCGATTTTATGTCTGAGGATGTTAACCCAAGAGGGGTGGATAACAATGCGGTCTCCACACCGGGGGCCTCAGAATGCGGGGCAGTCTGCCCAGATCCCTTAGCCCCAGCTGAAGAGCTGGCAACAGGGCAAAGCGCTGCTGGCGTTTGCCCCACACCTGCAATGACTGCAGGGGTCCAGGGAGATGCGGCACCCGGCCCTTCTCCCCAGCGGCAGCTCAAATTTCTGGGAGCAGACGAACCGGCCCTCTCTCCCCAGCGGCAGGCCGACCCAGAAGATGCCCTAACCCCAGCTGAAGCGCTGGCACCCGGACAGAGCATCGCTGGCCTCTGCCCTGCACCTACCAAAGCTGCAGGAATTCAGGGAGATCCAGCAGCCAACCTACCTCCCCAGCAGAAGCAGGGAGGTGGAACAGCCGGTCCATCTCCTCAGCGGCAGAACCTCATTCCGGTACCGGAGGAACCTGAACTCCCTTCTCAACGGCAGCAGGAGCACCAGGGAGGGGATGCAGGAGGCATCCCTCCCCAGCGGTACCCGGGAGATGGCGCAGCCGGCCCATCTCCCCAGCAGCAGCACCAATTTTGGGAGGGCATTAATAAGCCAAATAAACTGACTGACTACGGAGTCAACCCGTTTGGGGTCTCATCCTATGTCAGTCCAATTCGAAGGGGGAAGAAGTGTGACGGAGGCCTCCATCACTGGGGCCACTGGAGAAGCCTGACTGCCAGCCTCCTCCCTATTGACTATGGGCCCTGGGTTTGTAGAGACTTCTGTGGCTACCCCCAGCAGTATCTTCTCATCACTGGCTGAGGGGATTATCTCCAGCAGACAGCCAGGGTCTGCCACCAGGGAGAGGCCTCCATTGTTTTAGTCTAATGTATAAATCAGTCTCCCCCACCTATTGTGTTATTAATCCCGTTACTGCCCCTGTTGTCTCTGGGAGGCAGATTAAGGGGGTTGTTTGTGTCCCAATATCTTGTTTTTATGTAAATGTGTGTTTTGCTGGATATATCCAGCTCTGTGTGTCTAAAATAAATCAGTCTTCGTTTGGTTTTCCCCTACACTGAGTCTCGGCGAGTGACTGGGGAACCGGGGAAAGTGTGTTGTCCCAGGCTAAGGGAGCACAAGGAAGCGGAGGCAGTCGGTCGGACTAGCCAGCTCCGTTACACCCATCTTTTCCTGATTTTCCAACGCATATTGATGATAAAAATGCCAATATTATTCAAATGTGGTTTAACATAAGTAAATTTAATAGCAACAAAGGATGGTGAAAAAAAGCAAAACCTAATGTCCCCCTGATGCTCAGCCAGTTAAATGTCCCCCATGATACGGGCTGAGGATTGTGGGAAGTATAGTACACAGGAGCAGGGATATTGTAAAGGCTATTATGCGTACCCTACCAGGATCATACCTTAGAGTGGGCTGACAGAGCTGACACTGAAGAGCTGAATGGGGACAGCAATGACATGGGGGCGCTGAATGTGGACAGAGGTGACACTGGGAGGGGCTGATTGGAGACAGAGGTGACACTGGAGAGCTGAATGGGGACAGCAATGACATGGGGGGCTGAACGGGGACAGAGATGACACTGGGAGGGGCTGATTGGAGACAGAGGTGACACTGGAGAGCTGAATGGGGACAGCAATGACATGGGGGGCTGAACGGGGACAGAGATGACACTGGGAGGGGCTGATTGGGGACA
>VKOC01011126.1:0-11997 GCA_009364415.1 Spea multiplicata
CACAATGGCACTCACCACAGGATTTATCTCTGCCCAATCCCCTGATACCAAGAGAGGGGTCCTTAGTAACAGAGAACCATGACTTAGAGGATCCCAACAGTAAGGAGGCCAAGTGCGGGCAGGTAGATATAGGTACTGAGTAGATAAGGATAAGGAATCGTCAGACGAACCGCACAGGTAGAATGGTGCCGAAGAGGTTGACACTGAACAGGTAGTAGTACAAGCCAGAGGGTCGAGACACGGAGCGGGTAGTCAGACAAGCCAAACTGGTACACAAATCACCGGGCAGAGGTACAGAATCAAAATCCAAAGAGTAGTCAGGCAGGCAAAGGGTCAATAATAACGAAGATCAGGAACACAGCAACAAACGAAATAAGGACCACAACAGGGAGCAGGAGAAAAGGATTTCCGGCATTTTAAATCCGGCGCCAATCAGAATCCCCGCCTCCAAGGTGACGTCACGACCGAGCCCTCAGCCATCCATCACCACCCCGATACCAGCCACGCGGCATAGCCGCGCCCCCAGAGTTCCTGCAGTCGCAGCCAGAAGAGGAGGTAAGTATGCCGGCAGGGGAATCCCCAGCCTCAACCCTTGAGTCCCGTGCCGGTGGCAGATTCTTTGACTGCCGGCAATGGACCTCCGGGAAGGGGTCTCAGGCTTCCGGGTACCGCGGACGGCAGTCCGTCCTCTGGTACCGGGGACAGAGGGATCGGGAACCCGGCATCTGCGAGCATCTCTCCGCCCGCCGGTGCCGGAGTATCGGGCATCCGACATATGCGAGCGGCAGTCCGCCCGCCAATGCCGGGAGCCGGATCTGTGACAAATGTATTCTTACATTTCCTGGAACGGTGGTCTCACAATCGAGATTTATCACTTAAAGAATTATCTTTGAAGCTTCTTCTTCTGCTCTCTATCATATCATGTAAATGGGTTTCTGATGTCAGAGTTTTGGATTTCTATGCTAAAGTCTACCGACCAGATGGAGTCCTATTTGATATTTAAAGAAGAACAAATACCAACATTAAATCAGTCTTCTACCCAGCCTTTCCTCATAGGCCACTCTTATGTCCTGTCTCAGAGAGTATGAATTAAGCACCCAGACTCCCTTATCTCCTTCTTTATTCATTTCCTTCAAGCAACCACATCATCCAGTTTCTGCTCCCACTCTTTCCAGATGGCTTAAATGGATATTACACTAGCCAGGTATCAATATGTCCATCTTTTCACCACACTCTGTACGAGGTGCTTCGGCATCCAAAGCTTCTTCGTTTGGTTGCCGTTTGGAAGATATTCTATCTTCATCCTATTCAACATTTCTCCGAACCCCTGGTAGATCAGCTTTAAAATTGCATAATAGGAGTCTCCGTGTCGTTAATAAAATTCCAAGATTTTACTATTAACATGACGAAAAGTCATGACACAGGGGCGAGTATTATCCCCTCCCTTCCCCCCCGGGCGGGAGAAATTATTTTTAGGTCTCAGGTAAGCATTTTATGGTATACTTGTTTATATTTTCCAGGTTTGATTTCATATTATTATGTTGTTTTGCTTAAATTTGTTATTTAATTTTCTCATCTCTTACATTTATATATGTCTGTGTTGGATTACCTTGTCCCTTTACAATTTATTGAAATTTTGGTACGATACATTTCATAGTTACTACCATCACATTTTTTCTGATTGGTTGGCCTATCTCTAGGATGATTTATATGTGTTATTATTCCATCTGTTTTAACTCTTTCAGACAAATAAGTTGTCCCTCAATCTTTGCTGCTGAGGGAGTAATAAAGAAAGAGATTGCATAATACTCGCCTCCATGTCATTAATTAAATCATGACTTTACATCATGTTAATAGTAAAATCTTGGAATTATAGGCTACACCCCCACTATAACGACTTAAAGTGGGGGAAAAGTGTGGCCTATAATCGGGCCAATACGGTATATATATATATATAGTTGCACTTCAAATAAGCTTGTGTGTCTATATATATAAAGAAAGAAATGCTGTAAACTAAGAGTGCTTTAAAAAATAAAAATGATTATCTTTTGTTCATATTTTATTTTTATCATTTAACAAAATGCAAAGTGAGTGAACAGAAGAAAAATCTAAATCAAATCAATATTTGGTGTGATCACCAAACTGCTTCGAAAAAGCCTCCAAAATATTAAAATCCGCTCTCCATGGAGCCCTTTTTTGTATGTAAGACAAATATATATATATATTTTAACATTGTGTATGAAGAGTGGTCCAGAGGGAGGATATATTTAAATAGTAGACATGTGCAAATGAGCCAAAAACAATTTTGAAAAATGTTTTGGTTCGTTTTTGGACTATTGGTTTTCAGGTAACGAATTTCGGTGCCCACATTCACTCTCTCACACTGTCAATCTCTCACACTCGTATTCTCGTTCACTCTCTTTCATGCTCTCTAAATGTTTCCCTGCCTTCTCTGCACACTACTTTCACTTCCGCATCTTCTTCATCTATCTTCTCTTCAATCTTCAGCATTTTCCTTAGCTGGCATATAGAATGAACAAATAGATCTCTTAGGGTCCTTTAGGGTCGTCTTGTATATTGAACAGTCAGAATGCTTAGGTTTAGCTCAGGTTTTTTTAGGTCCCTCTTGGGTCTTCTGGTCATTGGTCATATTGGACAGCAGCAATACACCAAATCAAACAGTACCAAAGTGCACTATATCACATACAACAGAAGTCTGAAGCAGTTTCTTCCAAACTTGCTTTACTGATTGTGTCCCTATAGCAACCAGGACACCAGCGACTGGCCTATTATCTGGCATCATCAACAACCATATTAGAGAGGCTGGATGCTGCCAGGACTTCTCTGACAGCTCCCACCCAGGAGCATTCCGCTGCCAATAAACACAGCTGCCGAAAAAGGTTGCCATGAAGCTGCTGTCTCACTGGCTCCTGCCTGAAATTGAAGTCCCTACTCTACCCCATCTGAGGTACACACAAAGGCCGAATGCTCGTACTTCCTGAGGGAAGAGCCAGATTCCATTCCCCACCTGGGGACCAAATAAAAATAACAAACGGAGGAAGAGTTGGGAAGAGGAATCTTTGTACCATTGCTACCGGAGATGGCAAGGAAAAAGTATAAGTGTCAAGGTTGAGTTGGGGTCGGAGCGCAGCGCAGAGAGACATTGGGTGCAAGGGAGTGAAGTAAAGGGCAATCCAACACGCAAAGTCCAGTATAAAGCCAAGGGTCAAAAGTCTGTGTAATCCAATTAGAAAGTACGCAGTACAGCAAGGGTTAATCCAATAACAAAATCCAATAATCCAGCCAAGGGTCAAAAAGTCAGTGAAATCCAAATATAGCATAAACAGCTGCAGGGTATAGAAACCGGTAGGGAACCTGAACAACCAAGTACTGAAGGTACAGGGTTGCAGGTTTAAATAGCCCGCCTAATTGGTACTCCTCCTCTAACCCCTCCTTCCCCCTCCTCTCACTGGGGCTGTCTGTCATTCCCTGATCCCTCCCCTCTGCGGTTAGACCGCAGGAGACGCCCCCTTGGCAGTCTACAGTGGTCTGAGACCGCAGGGCATGCCCCCCTGGCTGTCAGCAGCGGTCTGGGACCGCAGGACCCGCCCCCCCGCCATTCTGCTGGTCCCAGAGTCTGACGCGTGCGGCTGACGCCACAACGGAGACTGGGGACGCGGCATGGAGATGCCGTGCCGTGCGGCCCAGAACGTGGGTGCTCGGCGACCGGTAGGGACCTGACAATAAGACTTCTGGTTGCTTACACTAAGGGCATGCATACTCGTCGCTGGTAGGGAAGAAAGTCAATCAACATGCTGATTTTGCAAAAAAAAAATTAGACCTGATGTTTAGCCCTACTTTTCCCACCCAAACTGGGCTACTCTTTACCTATATGCTATAAAACTGTTGTAGCTGGGGGAGCCAGGTCAGAGTAGAAGACTAGATGCTCGGAATCCTGCGTAAGGCCGCTGGACTCCTAAGACTCTGGCTCTAGGTGGCTGTCTGCTGCTTCCTTAGTATTCCTCTTTGTGTCATCTGCAGGCAATGTTAGGATCAACATGGTGCATTATCCTGCTGGAAGTAGCCATCAGAAGATGGGTACACTGTGGTCATATGGACATGGTCAGCAACAATACCCAGGTAGGCTGTTGCCTTTAAACAATGCTCAGTTGGTACAAAGGGACCCAAAGTGTGCCAGGAAAATGTCCTCCACACCATTACACCACCACCAGCCTGAACCGTTGATACACGGCAGGGCGGATCCGTGCTTTCATGTTGTTTAAGCCAAAGTCAAGACTCATCAGACCAGGCAACATTCTTCCAGTCTTCCATTGTCCAATTTTGGTGAGCCTGTGCGAATAGTAGCCTCAGTTTCCTTTTCCTAGCTGACAGAAGTGGCACCCAGTGTGGTCTTCTGCTGCTGTAACCCATCTGCTTCAAGGTTAAACGTGTTGTGCGTTGAGATGATATTCTGCCTAGCTTGGTTGTAACGAGTGGTTATTTGAGTTACTGTTGCGTTTCTGTCATCTCAAACCAGTCTGCCCATTCTCCTCTTCTGACTTCTGACATCAACAAGGCATTTTCGTCCACACAACTCCTGCTCACTGCATATTTTCTCTTCTTCGGACCATTCTCTGTAAACCCTAGAAATGGTTGTGCGTGAAAATTCCAGTAGATCAGCAGTTTCTTAAGACCAACCCGTCTGGCACCAACAACCATGCCCCATCCAAAGTCACTTAAATCCCCTTTCTTCCCCATTCTGATGTTAGGTTTGAACTTCAGCAAGTTGTCTTGACCACATCTACATGCCTAAATGTATTGAGTTGCTGACATGTGATTGGCTGATTAGCTATTTGTGGCCAGTGAGCGCATACATGTATGTATGTAAGCATTTATGTGTACATGTGTGTGTGATCATGCATGTGTACTTGTGTGTGTTTGAGCGTGCATGTGCACTTGTGTGTATGTTTGAGAATGGATGTGTACTTGTGTATGTGTGTGTTTTATTGAGCATGGATGTATACTTGTGTGTGTTTGTGTAAGCATGGATGTGTAATTGTGTTAGTAGGGTGAGATGCAATGTTTGTATGAGTAAGTGTGTGTAATGCAATGCAATGATGACACAGACCAGCTGTTGAAGTTGGGGGGCCGGGTCAATTTTTTGCACCAGGGCCCGGTGGTTTCTAGTTACCCCCTGATGGTACTACAGGAAAAATGAGGTCTGCATGGGTCTGTAACTAGATAAATGGCAAGGCAAAAAGAGGTGGGGTCAAGACAGGAACACTGTCAGAGGCCTAAACCAGAAGAGCAACACGCCAATTAAGTTGTAAAATGTACAAATAAGACACATAACAAAATCTAAGACCATAGCTAGCTTTAAAACAAGGGAGTAACCACATATTATTATTATTATTATTATCATCTTTTATTTATATAGCGCCAACAGTTTACACAGCGCTTAATACAATACATAAATTCAAGGGATATGACAAGACAAGAATTGACAGACTAAGACAAACCGATACATTTGGTGGAGAGAGCCCTGCTCGCAAGCTTACAATACATACAAGACAGACTAGTAACTCACTGCTTACAAATCAGAAATTCCTAGGAGGAAACTTGTTTTCCATAAAATATAAATAATGTGTTTTTTATCATTCATTTATAATACTTTGTGATTTGTTTTACTCTTACCTTTTTCGGAGTCCCAGACAGCAATCTTGTGTTTGTCTCCAGTTCTTGGGAAATACACCCGTTTTCCTGCATCTGAAACGGCAACACAGCCACTGCGATCTTGGAATGGGGGAACTGTCTTGTGCTGCTTATCATAATCCATGTTCCACAGCTTTAGATAGTAAGCACTACATGAAGAGGAGACTATTGTCCTGTCTGTTACTGCTAATGCAGTGACTGGAACTCCCATACCATGTAGTGTATCCAACAGAGCCCCTCTCTGAGATAAACTCCAGATCTGTGAGTTAAACATCAAGAATACTTTGATAAAGAAACATAGAAATCTTGTTAGATCTTTATTTATCTCCAACATGATGAATAACACACATGACATCTTATGCCTAAAATAACCTGTATTATTTGTAATGTTATCTTTCTGATGTCTCCATTTTTATGAAATAGAAGACATCTTTCTTTCCCGGACAGTCCACAATATAATTGTAGAGTGATATGTATTTTCCTAATTTATTGAAAGGCTAACATGATTTTAGTTCAGGACAATAACACGTCACCACAGATGATAGCATGACTTTTTGGTTGTACATTTTAAATGAACGGGTCTGGTCTTACAAATATTGTTTAATACAGTATTTGATTGCATTGTTTTATCACTCTGAAACACAATGTACACTGATGCACAACTATATAAAGTCCACATAGTACTAAATCCGTCTTCTTTTTTTGTAATTAAACAAAAAGATGTTTAGCAAATGAAGTATGTTCTACTGACCCGGATGGTTTCATCTCTTGATCCAGTCACTATAATATCTTTTTCACTGTTGAAGACAGCGGATTCCACTATATCATCATGCTCGAGATATGAAGACAGAAATGTCCTGAATGCATTGGAATCAGCAAGAAAAACTTGAACTTGTTTCCCAAATCCTGAAGGCGATATAGATTTAAGCAGATATAGATTTAAATCTGTGGTTGGGGTGACCTTTCAAAACCTTTTCGCTATTCAAAAGCGTTGACAAAATTTTGTTGTCCTAAATTTAGATTTTTTATAAATACGTTTAATCACATTATACTGATGCCATACCTAATACTTACCTGCTGCAAACAGGGACTCATCATCAGCGGCCACCACAAAGGTCAAAGAACTTGGCATCATCTCTGTTGAGACACCACCACCCGAGGAAATCTAAAATGCAAGAGCAGAAATACCATGTGTCCTCTACTTATGATAGAATACACATATACCGTACTTACATTATCAGCTAATTGGGGATAATATATGCTACTTCAAAAGTGGTTATATGTAGCAGCATGTTGCACAGTTTATTGTCTTGTAAAATTAAATTTTTATTGAGCAGGACTGGGGCCTTCCTTTCACACTACCGGATATTACCGCAATATTATTTTTCTACATAAATCCATGATAGTTCTAATGGTTTGTTAAGTGTGTACATATTGTCATGAAGGGTGACCTTCCCATACTTGCATTTAGGTAGCTCATAGGGTAACTCTTGGATTCTGCCACTTTAAGCTGTTATCCCACCGTTAATTATCTTACCCTGTCAGACCCTATATCCTCATGGGCACAGGCACGCTTACCCGCAGCTGGAAGCATCAAAGGTTGTAGTGGGGTCCTTGGACCTCAAGGTAGACTGCTTCCCTGGTCTAAGTATAGGGAATCCACCTGAAGCCATCCCTATGGCAGTGCGCACATCCAGCGAAAGGGCTTCTGTAGCCTCGATGGCTGATCAGAGGTGACCTCTTACACAAAGCAGCATGAAAGATGAAAGGGGCGAAGCCTCGGTACTTTGTTCCCTTAATGCTACACTGACCTGTAATAACCTACAAGTGCAAAAGGGAACTGAGCTAATCTACAGCCTTATAAATGTCCCACAAACCCTCAGGTCAGTGGTTATACGTTCCAGCTGTGGCATCTGCTTCTCAGCAGAAACTCTTCCCTACTCCTTCTGTTTGTGTTGTTTGTTGATGGTGACCTATCTGTTGTCGACCCTGGCTTGCTTCATGGACTATGCTACCTCTCTCTGACCCCTATTTGGGACTTCACGGCTACCAATCCTTGCTTGCTTCCTGGACTATATTACCTGCCTCTGGCCCGTATTGTAAATTCCTGGCTATCGACCTCTGGTTGTTTACTGGACTACGCTCTCTGCCTCTGCCCTCTATTGTCATTTACAGGCTACCGACCCTGGCTTACTTACTGGACTATGCTTCTGGGCGCTTGTCCCTACCCCTGCTCCGTGGCTCCACCAGTCAAACAATTACATACCCAAATATAATGTTTTAGTGGCAACATAGTTTTTCGGGTTTTGTGAGCTGTGTTCATTACGCCCCATGAGTCTCCTGGCATTTATTTTATCTTACATCAATATAAATATGCCCCACTTAAAGATTACTTACAAGTGCCAAGGCGCCATTTTTGAACCCAACAACCATTTTGCCATGCCTGGGAATAACACAGCTGCAGACTGGATCTGCTGCCTTTCCAAACACGCCTGGGAGCTGCCGTGATCCCCGTAGTTCCCTCGTGGAACTGTCCCAAAGATGAACTGTGCCACCTTCTGTTACGGTAATTAGGAGCTGCTGTGGGGAGAGTACTGCTACTTGCATTGGGAAGCCAGGAACTCCTGGTGACAGGCATAGAACAGGATCTCCTGATTCGATATGCCACACATTGACCTAAAGGTAAAAGACATATTCCCTACTTAATTTATGTACTGCTAAGATATGAAAAGTGAATATCCTAAAGTTAATTTTTATTTGTAGCAACCTATAAAGATACAACTTGTAAGTATTTATTAAACAAGATGCTATTGTGACATGTAAAATATGGTCTATAGGTGAATTTGTATTCAGAATGATATTTTTAATAAAGCTCACCAAGAGAAATTAAGTTTATATATTCACAGTTAGGGCCGGCCTTTGGGGTGTGCGACCTGTGCGACCGCACAGGGCGCCACACTCCAGGGGGGCCCTCGCGGGGTCCGTCGCCGCCGCGGGGTCCCCCGCCACCGCGGCGCCTCAACTTGCGGCACCCGGCACAACCCGGCTTAAAATCACTCAAGGGAGCCGGAGGTCTGTTAAAGACCTCCGATACCGCTCCCTTGTGATCCGCGCGGCAACAGCTGCTGTGCGCTGGGGTCTGTTGTCAGGCAGCTGCTGCTAATTGGTCTCCATTTTGTAACTGGTATGTTCTTTTTAAGGAATAAAAAATCAACTTTTTTTGAAACATTTCTTTAGATTTTCAGACCTGTCCAACTCTAGATGAGCCTCTAGACAAATGGATACGTAAATATGAAATTTATGTCTCTCTACTCCATTAAACATTTACCCACCTGAGACCCGGCTGCTGAGTATATAAACCCCATTTTCTCATCCACGTGTAGATAAGCATTTTCATAGACTGTATGGTCTTCATGAATGGACAGATATGTCTTTCCAGTTACCAAGTTCCAGAGAAGCAAAGTGTGGTCCATAGAGCCAGAAACTGCACGGGTTCCGCTTCCAAATACCTTTACACATCGTATTGAAGCTGCAGAAAACTCAACATTTTAATAATTTTTCCACATTCAGGAGAAACATAATTTTGGTGCATTTTCTATATATAAAAAATCTGAACCAAAATTCTTTATTCTTTTAATATCTTATAATCTAGTGATTAACAATAAGGAAACATGTTTTTCGTCTTAAATCACATTATAAGAATATAAGCATGATACTGTGCACTACAGCATAGGATACATCTGTTAAACCCAATAAAACTATCTACATCACAGCATTTTGGCTAAAGGGAAATCTATGAGCTAAACCTACCTGAGTGGCCAATCAAAGTGTGAATGACCTCAATGTCCTTGATGTTCCACACTATCATTGTTCCATCTTCAGAACCCACCAAAAGAAGATCCTGATCATGGCAGAGCTCCATGACAGTGACACCTAAAGATAGGACACATGAGCATATTATTAACACTATACACACTCTACACTTATTATTATATTATTATATTATTTCTCAGGATGTCGAAAAAAATATTTCAACAAGAAATATGCCACTTAATTTCACTACCGTATATTCCGGCGTATAAGACGACTTTTTAACCCCAGAAAATCTTCTCTAAAGTCGGGGGTCGTCTTATACGCCGGATACTAACCGAGTACCGGGTACTTACCGAGCCGGTTCCCACAAAGCCACCAATCTCTAGGGGAGGGGCCAGTGGAGAAGCAGCCTTCCCTGGGCCGGTCTTCAGGGCCGCACCGAGGTAGGTGCAAGATCATGATCTCCCCAACTAGCCCTGAGCAGCAGGGCTGGTTGGGGAGATCACGACCTCCCTCTAACTAGCCCAAGATTAGGGAGCTCGAGGTCTGGCATTTCAGACCACGGCTTCCCTGATCCCTAATCATTATGCGCCGGCTATTGATGCAGAGTGCGGGGATGACGTCATGTCCCAGCGCTCGGCATCAATTGTCTGCGCATAGTGATGAGGGAGCAGTAAACAGAGGTCTGAAATGACGGAGCTCGCTCTCCCACAACTGGATGGAAGAAAGAACAAAGAAGATGAGAAAGGTAAGAAAGGTAAGCGATAAGGAGAAAGGGGTGGGAGTGCAGTGTATGTATATATGTTGGTGTGAGATGGTCAGTGTTTGTGTATCATCAGGTGTGTGTAAGAGCATATATATATATATATATATATATATATATATATATATATATATATATATCCATATATATATACTATATATATATACCACATATATATATACACCATGATATATGTGTGGTGTAAAGGCAGTGGTGTGTGGTGAGGCAGTGTATAAATGTGTATGTATGGACAGGCGTATGTTAGTATGTGTGTATATATATATATATATATAAATATATATATATATATATGTGTGTGTGTAAGGGCAGTGTTATGTGTGTATATGTCTGTATAACAACCAGCCAATCACCGGTAAGGTACATCACTTGCCGTGATTGGCTGGTTGTTGTATACCGGGTAGAGGGGTATATGGCGAGTATAGCCCAAACTCTATATTTGAACTGGAAAAGTTGGGGGTTGTCTTATACGCCCAGTCGTCTTATTCGCTGGAATATACGGTAGATACCCTTACTGTTATCATAAACTTTAAAGCAATGTTGCTATAATAAAATACATTGTTAGGGTTTTCCCTGGATCTCTAATTTTAAAAGCTGTGTTCTTTAATTTTGACCTTCATCTTCAACTTCATCTTGCAACACCCTTGAAATTGTGCCATTAATATCTGTTGGGTACATCTACATGCTATTATTAGAACCCACAGACTAAGCATAAACAAATCAATTAATTAAAACAACCTATAGCTGGTGCTTTTTGTTTGACAATCAGTGAAATTGTCCTGGAGATATTTTGTTGAAATGTTCAGCCCTTACAAAGGTTGCCTCAACAACTTAACTGTAGGGCAGGGATACACTAATTGAAAGGAATAATGATGCAGAACTTAAAATAAATAAATTGAGGCATTTCCTCATGTTTACAGATAAAGTTGGATTATTGTTTATTTCAATCTATGAACACAGTTACTTTGGATTATATAGTGTACAGAACTGTAAAGTGTAGAATTTGGGGGGGGGGGAGTCACAGATGTGGTATTCAGTGTATAACAATTCATTTTCTGCTATGTTGTCTGTTTGCAATCTAGGACACATCTGTGTATATCTGTAAATACAAACCTTTTTGAAAGCCAGTAATAGTTGTCTGCAAAGGTCCACCAGGAGGCTGGAAGAAGCCACACATTGGAATGAAAGTGGGATTCGGATATTTGTCAAACCATGCCAAACACTGCCTGCACATTTCACCGATCACCGATGGACAGGACTGCTGAAAGAAGTGCAGCCTTGCTAAAATCTCTGTGTATATTATGCAAGGGTCTATATGGGAAAAGTACAGACAAAATAAAATTACAATTTTGTATTGTTAGGTCATTATACAAAAGCTTCGGCTAGTGATTTGGGTGACTGGAGAGTTGGTGCTTTGGAGTGTGCCCATCAGTGGCGGAGCTACAGTGGTCGCAGGGGTCACGACTGCAACCGGGCCCTGGAGTTCTGCCAGTCAGGGGGGCCCAAGGGGTGCCGAGCGGTTGCTGAAAATGACCGCTTGGCAACTCTTGGGCCCCCCCTGACAGAAATCCAGGACTCCTCTGCTCACCGCTGCTGCTGCCGCCACCTGCCTCGATGCTCAGTAGTGAAGCGCCGGCACCCGAAACAAAAGCCTCTCGCTCCCAACACAGGAGTTGACGGTAAGTGACCTA
>VKOC01011129.1:0-12270 GCA_009364415.1 Spea multiplicata
TATATATATATATCATATACATACATATACATATCATATCAACCATGCCACATAGTTGCGCAAAACATTCTGATCACAGACTGGCACGCAAAGAGTTAATGCTGGGTCTGTGTTGCATCAAAAATGATCATTGTATTGCATGGACAGTGAGATACGGTCTGACTCATATAGGATAGAATAGGATAGAATATAGGATCACTTGAGTGATGAATGGAGAGTCTGTACCAAGAAGGAGTGGTAAGAGCAGAGAGTTGCATCCGCAAGATATCTGCAGTCATTTAAGGGTTAACAGGGGGGGGAGATTTTAGACAAACCGAGGACCTCCGGCACCCATGGGGTGTATGGAGAATCTGTACCGGAGGGGTTCATGCAACAGGAGGACGCGACACAACATGCAGAGGCAAGAAGGCAAACGCTGGGCGTTCTTACCTGATTTTCTCTTGGATGATCCATAATCCCTGAAAAAGAAACAGCAGCAGATAGACATGGTTAGTGAAAGGGTATGGAAGACCACCATAAAGCAAAAGCCCCCCTAAGCGGTCCGAACAGTTCTGCTTTCTGGGAGCTCGGGCTGAACGACGCTGACTCGACAGGACCACCAAACCAGCATCTCCAAGCAGCTGCTCCAGACGTTCTCTGGCCCAGAGCATCATGTGACCTGATGACAGACGGCTCCATCCCTTAACTATACGGAGGAGCATCCCCGGATTCTACAAAGACCCTTTACACGATCTACCGAGGGACCCGGGGGAGCTTGCTGCATGAGTAACGATTTATTGCATTTACAGTAAAAACAGAATATAAAATCCGGAAAAAAAATGAATTAACCAAATGTCGTTTTATTTACATCCCATTTTTATTACAATAAATACGTTACGTTTGTCTTGTGAATGAATGAACAAACGATAATAGTTGAACATCATTCTCGAGTAAGATTTGCTAATGGATTAAAAATTAGATTAAAATCAGGATTTCCGCTGGATTTTTATTTACGAAGGTTTCTGCTCGATATATAAGATCCTACGTTCTACAATTTGGGAGCTTTATTAAAAAAAATATGTGATAGTCTTAGGTTTGAAACCTAACTCAGTCTAAGTCTGCCACTCAAGGGTTAACCCACGGGCGTTACGGTAGAAATACAGAACCGACCTGCAGATCAGATCTGTTTAGCAGGTTTTTCTGCTGTGAAACGTTAATCAGTCGCTGGTCTCAGATTCAGGAGCCGTATGCCTATCCCACGCATGTTTTCATTTCATCACTGTATTACCCATTGCAGCTTCTGCTGGGAGGCTGTTCCACTCATCTACCACCCTCTCAGTAAAGTAAGGCTTCCTTAGATTACCTCCACGCCTCTGTCCCTCTACATTATGACCTCTTCTTCTAATTTGAAAGACTTTGTTTTGGAAACATTAATGGCAAAGGATGGGCTTGCAAGGTCAAAGTCGTTTTTTGCCTCACAAATAGAACTGAAGACGACTGAAGAAAGAGCATAAAACGCGAGCGTTTAATATTACGAGGATAAAACAATTAAACTGGCGGCTGAAAGGCTGAAGATGTAATCCTCTGAGCGACGAGGAGTGAGCAACGAGTTGTAAAGAATGAGTAGGAGGTCATTGCTGGCATTTCATGCTGACTTTTACTGGAGTCTACAACCTGGGACACGGATAAATAACGGGGCAGTCCCACTGTGCGGATCTGGGGGGGTATAGTAAGGACTGCCTCCCCTGGGGGGGGTAACTAAGAATTCCGCTGAAGCATTATAGCCGAGGTCAAAAACAATAAAATAACATGGCAAGAAAAAAATAAACACAAAATAAATGGGAGTTTAAATAAAAATAAATGTAATTCATTGCTACGCCTGATACATTAAAATAAACCGCTTTGTTTTAAAGTCTGCCACCCAAGGGTTAAATTTCCTGCTCTCCATTCAATTTATGTATATAAATTCCAGTAAATAACCAAACTGTTGTTATGTTTATTTAAAAAAAAAAATCTGAATGATAACCAAATGTTTGCAAAGATATATAAGATGTATATAATTATACTGTATATGTTTATTTTATATATTATATATATATTATAGATATAGATATGTATGAATATATTATATATATATATTTATTTTATATATCATATTATTATATATAACCTACAGATCTTATTCCTGGGATTAAAGGGGCTAAATATGTACTTTTATGTTTGCCCCTTACAAAGATAATATACTAAATTCAACACACGATGAAAGAAAATATTATTTTTTTAAAAACAGGAATTTTATTTTTCTGTCTTGTTGTTCTTATTAAATTTACATTAGCATCGCATTAAGTAGATACAGTGTCCTGATCAACTCAAGGTATTTGTTAAACAAACACAACTAAAGATCGAAATGAAACTTTGTATCAGCTTAATCCACGATAGAAAAACTGGGATTGTATGAAAAAAAAAAAAGGTTTTAAGACAAGATTGACCCCTGACTGGTACGCGCTACATCTACCAGGCGCCTTCTTGGTGACTAAATGTTATTTTTATTAAGAAAAAAAATGAGGGGGCCCCAGAAATATTCTGGAATTTGATGAGTCAAGAAAAAACCGTGTATCAATGTTTTATTTTCCTTGATCAAATATATAACTTTAAACAGAAGACGTCCCAATTCATATTTGCTCACAGCAGGACCCCCCCCCTGGCCGCATGCATACTTTGTGCTCTTTGAACGGTCAGCATAATGATGTTCCATATGTGAAATAAATATCCGTGCTATATGTATGTGATGTATGATCGTGGGTACATGAGTTAAACTTGGACATTAAGCTGCGCATCTGTTTTGTCTTTGTTCTGTTTATATTGTCCTTTTTTTTTGCTTTGAACCATTTGTTGAATTGCTCAGGGACGGTCTTAGTGCCAGGGGAGCCAGGCAGCTTTTTGGGGGTGCCTGGACCGGGGGGGGGGGCTGGAAGTCCCCCCAGAATGCACCCCCATATTCCACACTGCATCTCCCATAATAGGATCTGCACATTAACCCCTTAAAGACAATAGGTGGTCCCTAAACCCATTGAAAACAATGCATTTTGAGCCCGTACATGTACGGGCTTTGTCATTAAGGGGTTAAAACATGGAGAAGCGCAGGGTGACCAACACAAAATTGTTACCTATTAAATAGTTCACAAGTATAACACACAATATGCAAGGATCCCTTAACTTTGCTGATTATTCCTTCCCGATCAGTGATTATGATGGATAATGTCTGGCTTGTAGTTTTTTTATCCATATGCACTGGGATTCACCGTGATGTCAGAAGGCTTTAAATTCTGCTTATCCACCAAATTCCTGTTATTGCGTTTCAGTCTTTGAAGAGAGAGAGATGCGTAACTTAGTAGAAAGTAGGGGGCCCCAGTCTTTAAATCAGAGGAGTTTCTCCCCCCCCGGTGGGATAAAGACTCGGATGCATCACGCAATGGCCGGCCGGTCTCGCTGACTTTAATCCTGTATCACCATACATTGCCTCACACTGTGGCCAGGGGCATCCCGCTGATACGCATGGACTTCACGAGCCAAGTTATAAACCTTGTACAAACAAATCCCGAAGTACAACGCGTTTTAAGAGAACATCGTACCTGTTTTTTTTAGCTACAGAAATAAAATATTGCATGCAAATGGGCATGAATATTAACATCTGGATGTTTAGCAATAATGTTAAACGTCACTGAACAAGTTGTTTTTTCCGGTGACAAATAAGATTACCCTTACTTAGGACGCCAGTCTGCAGCGAGAGGGGGTCGTAAATGAACACTATCCCTCAATAAATTGACAAGTCATATAAAGCAGAGTTCCTTTAACTTCATTTCTTCCAGGAATTATTATATTTTTAAATGGAAGAGCGTAAATAAAGATAGGGTGTGTTTATGATTAGTTTTAAGCCTAGGCTATCATGCTTTTTCTTTATCAGGTAAGGACAAGTAAGACCACGTAAGACCATAGAGGTTACCAGGTCCCTCATCTTCTTCTTCGCACTGCAATAGGGGATATGGAGCCCCTTCCTCCCCTTACCGGTAAAACCAAGGAAGGGCTGGGCCTTCTTGGTTCCCTTCCAAAAAATGGGGGGCACTGGAGTCTTTAAGGGGGGCAAATGTCAACCAATATCCCTCCACCGAAAATAGTCTTCAGGGACCCGTTTCCACTGTGCAATCCGTAATAAACGATCGACTTATAGATTTGGTTCTATGCATCTAAGAATTACTTGCACATTGACTTTCGAGTAATAGAAGACAATGTGAGCCCCAGAAGAAATGTATATTTTGAACAGAATTTAGATTTAGATTGGTTTATTTCCCTACTAAGAACAGGTGAATAATTGACCCTTAACAGATGGTCTATGCATTGGAAAAATTAAAAATGGCGCCATGGTTGGCAACACAAGGACACGCTAATCATGCCAACCCTTTCCTATATAAATTGCATACATTCTGGTTTAAGTACGTAATTTAAAACCGCCAGGGTCAGGTTGTCTGCTATTAACTGAAAGTTTTCCATGGGAATAAAACAAAAGTCACTTGACTTTAATGAATTAGCCAGAAAGTGTAAAAAAATAAAAAACCAGCATGTGTTAATTTACAGAAGTGCAAAAATTAAACCGTGGAAAATGAACATTCCATCTAGAATATATAAGAGAGTCTTTACCACCAGGGTTTAATTATTACAGCTCAAAATCTAAGTTCTCCCAACAAAGGGAATTTATAAATAAAGAGTATTTTGATGGAGGGATATTTGCAGGAATGCACTAAAGTAACACAAACTTGAGGACTTGAAGGCAGAGAGATATCTAAACGTCTTCTCGTTACAATGTGTTATACTGGCCGTGGATTAAAGGCCATAGTTTGGTCCCAAAGGCATCAAAAAGTCCAACATCCTTCTGTCTCTTTGATAGAAAATTGCAACTTTGTAACCGGTAATTAAAAGAAAAAGGAACATTTCATAACTTTATAATATAGAGTATAAAACGGTGCCAGGCATATTAGTTTTCTGTGCCATTTGCTAAATTGATAACATTATTTATGGGGTTTCAAGAGACAGAGTCTGCTAAAATACTTTGCCAGAAGAATCATTAGAGATGAAACCAAACACTTGGCTAGAGAGTGCATGACACAGAGATTCATCCGAGATGTGCCAAGGATTATTAAAAAAAAATACAACCTAAATATAGTAAAATATAAACAAAATATCAGATGTAGAAACACGTCCAACACTTTCTCCGCATTTTTGGCCAGTCCCGTCTTCCCCGCTGAAACTGTCTCCTTCAACAGGGCTGGAAGTTTCCATTAGCCTCTGGCTAGTAATTTATTCAGTCCGGCCGGTGAGAATAACGGGAGCTGACCGTAGCTTAGACAGCTCTTTGCTGATTGGATATAATGTTTAGGACTCGTTTAGGACTGTGGTGGGCCAGATTTTCACCAAAGAAGTCCCAAGATGCCTCCACAATCACAAAGGTTTTGCTGTCCAAAAATGAATTTTCCACCCAGTCATCAAAACCTCATCCAGATTTTCTTGTGTATCTTGGAGTAAATAAAACGGTCGCAGGATAAATCCATTATGGACAGGCGGGCAAACGTCAATTAGTGGTTAACATTTAAAGGGACACTCAAACTATCACATGTGTTTTAACCACATATATGGAAAATGCATGGAGCCGTTGTGACTATGATGTCCCTTCTTCTTGACATGTTCTCCTAGCCTCCAACCTTATCCTGCCAGAACCAGGGTGCTCGGAATAAAATATGACATATCTGGCAAAATATATTTTAGTATCCTAATTAACAACCAAGTTGGATAGTGTTGCTCCATTTCACAATGTGAGGGAAGTGGCTTTTTTTGCACACCAAGAATACCCATTCACAATCCATGTCATCCAAGACTACGTAAAAAATAACATTAAACTGCATGCCAACAACAATTGCAAAGGGGGCAAAACAAAACGTTATGATCTTAATCAGACGCTGAGATGATTTAGCATGAAAATAATCTTTCATACCTTCTGAAAAAGTGTTTTACGAACACCTTTGAATGTTGACATTAGGAGAAGGCTCTCAACATTCTTGCTTCGGAATCGGTGGTTATGAGAAAAGAATGGCGCGTAACCCTTCCTCTTCTTTGAAGTTAAAAAACTTCAGCCGCCTCGGTTGCTGATAGGACACGAGAGGTCTTTCTCGACCATATACATCATGATTAATGGAAATGACCAATAATCATCGTTTTTTTCCTGTTTTTTAATACTCTGTTCTATGCAGGGGGGGGGGGAGGGCATAGTGAATGGGACATTTTGTTGGGCATCTGGAGAATTTCAAAACAAGCTTCGAATGTGAATATTTTGACCGGATGGCTTACAACAGAACTTTTGTGGATACCAAGTGGCCCTAAGGTCATGGACACAAAACCAGTAGTCATTCCATTTTTTTTCCAGAACAAGAGGAGGATATTGCCTCATGTTAATTACATATTAATGTTTATTGGTGACGCCTGTAACAGCGGACTCAAAGTGAGAGCTTGAAATAGAGATTATCTTCCTCCAGCTCAGCTAATGGAAAACTCAATTAAGCATCGTAGACTTGAGAGACATTGTAGACTTGAGAGACATTGTAGACTTGAGAGACATTGTAGATTTGATTCGTATTTTGAAGGCTTAAAAGCCGGACAGAATTCAATAGTGAATTCGCCATCTGATGTATTAACTGAGAACGGGAACCATTCAGCGGTACATAAAATGGCCATTCTGCTGCCTAAACAACACAAAAAATAATTTTTCCAAAGAAATTGCACCTAAAAAAGAAAATGTCACATTTTTTCCACATTAGTAGAAAAAGTTATTAGAGGTATTGTTGCTTACAAGTATGCTGGAGAACATACATCTGTGTTACAAAAAAGACTAACAATGGGTATCTGCTATTAATCCGCTTTTGCTAATACTCGTAAAACTAAAAAAATTCGAAATTGACACGACAGACACGTAATTTCTGTACATTGTATGTTAGAGTCCTGACAGAGTCCTGACAGCTTTTGAATTGTGACCATTTTTAGAGAACCCCGTACCAATTTACTTTGCTATCATAGAGCTGTTGGACAGGACACTTTGCAGACACCATTATTCTGCAATTATTCCAAAAACAGAATTGATACAGTATCTCTCGGTGACGGACGTAAACGTACACCCCTCTATTAGCGGATACGACCCGGTGGGGGGGCAGCGTGTCTTCTGCGCGGTATCAGCGAGCGCGGACTGCTCTGTATCTAAAGCAAACGGGACAGAGGTGCTGCCATCTACTGGTCGAACTGACCAAGCCTCCCACTGACTTCCTTATCTATAATATCCATTATATATAATAATGTGCTGCCTCTTATCAGAACATAATGTCATGATTAACATAAACATGTTTATTTTTTATTTATTATTTCAAAATGGAAGCAAATGTGTGGCCTGTAACAGGGAGTCCTGCGAGTCGGGCCTTCTTTACCTAATCTGTTAGTCTGTCAATTCTAGTTTAGTCAGACCATTTGAATGCATGGACTGTAAGAAGCACTGAGTATATATAATAATAATAATAATAATAATAATAATAATAGTCTATGTTTGGGTCAGTAGAAACAATCCTTTGCTATACTGGAATTTTCATAACTCCCAGGCAGCAAACGACTGAGGATAAAAGGTATAATACGGTATATTCTCTTGGAAGAAGGCAGGCATCTCAACCCTAATTGTTGTGTGTTGTTTACCCATTGTACACCGCTGTGGAATATGATGGCGCTATATAAACCAACCACTAATAATAACTTACATAAAAAGAGAATTTCCCAATGCTACAGAGCGAAGAGCACTTCGGGCAGAAAAGTAATAAATAAAAGAGGTGACCGTTCCTTTAACCGGCATCCAGAAATTGCATTTCAAAAGGAAAACTCCGAAAAGACTAAGTGTATAGAAACGATTTCCCAAAGAGCTTTTAATGGATCCGCGTCTCCCGCCTGCTCTGATTTCATCGGTAAAGATGTCCTGTGAGGTTAACGCCGATCTTCCTCTCGTTCATTGAATCGCCATCTATCGCTGGATCCCTGACAGCTCAGGCATTAGCTTGAATAATATTATTGGGGGGGATTCTATAAGGATACAGATGTGCGGTTTTCCACTTGCTGTGCGAAAACAGCATTAAAAGAACATTTACTGTTACCAAAAGTCAAAGCAGGAGGTGGGAAGTCAGTAATAAGAAATAAAAAAATGGTGTTATTTCTATCGGATTTACGTGGCGAATCAGATCTAAATTGGCCGTGAACTTTCTAAATAATGCTAGAGGTTGGATCTTAAAATTTTAATACAGAAAATGTGTTTTTTTCCGTTTTTTCCAGGACCTTATTGGCGTCAATTTATATAAATGCATTAGTTAAACATATGCTGCACTGTCACAGGGTATATACCGTATATATGTATATATATATATATATATATATGTCTGTAAACTATCCAGGTAATATTGTGCCTAGAGTTTGTAGCTGTGATGTCATAAAGCACTCTCTCCTATGCGGCCCTCAGCTATGTAGACTAGCAAGTTTAGCATGTATGATGTCATATGTGGGCTACTGCTACATTTGAGTAATCAGTTTCTCACGGGGGCCACAGTACTCCGTGTATTATGTTACATGCTAAACTTCTGCTCTCTTTAGCTCAATTACCTCAGCAAAAACACATTCCATATATTGCCTTAAAATACAGTTCTCGTAACAAAATTAAAAAAAAACAGCCTGAACTCTGAATTCTGGTAGCCAAGTTTGATTTTCAGAGTTTTTCTTGCTTCTTCTACCAGTTCTACCAGACAGATCGTGTAATCGTCTATGTAATAGCCTAGGTCGTGATGTAGAATATAGAACCTGGACAGATTTTTTAAAAATTAACTTTTATTTGGGGGCCACAGTGAAGAGATCTACCTGTAGAGATCAATTTTAAAAAGCCCCCCAATTTTTGTTTTTTCAATGACTGAAATATTTCAATGACAATGCTTTCTTGAAACTGACAGCCAATCAATACGAAGAATCGTTTAAAAGCCATCCTATGATAAATGCCTCTTCCACTCCTTTTAATCGAAAAGGTTTTCAGTAAGTGCAGAATATATCTTGATCTTTACAATTTCCTAGCTGTATTGTTACAGTAATGTTTAGATCAACATGTAAAGAAACTACTGTCAGACAGTGTGCGGTGATTTAAGTCTTTACCACTAGATGTCGCTGTAATACAGTCTATAAAGAAATATAAAGAATTCCATCCATTCATCCATTTATTTAGGTTTAACCCTTCTGGTTATTGCTGGGTGGTGCAGTTACCCCATCCAACTATTTTAGGGGCACTCTAGCCTTCACATGCAATTAAACTTTAATGCCGAACCATCCCCATATGCATTTACCCCTATGTATTTGCCCTTTTCCCCCAGCTATTTTCCATGCAAGAGATTTTTAATGGCTTCTTTTAAAATAGATAGGAGTTAATACACATCTTTTATCATTCAACAGCTGCCGGCTATAAACAGTAAATATACTTATTAGCAAGTCTGCTATCATTTTCTATGCTACAAAATATCAGACCTAGGCTACAATGTCACTATGAAAATGTCTCCTTGAATTAATAAACGCTGAAGCTATCCAGAATAACCGATGAGTTGGACATGGGTCCTGTTGCAGGCAAATTTGGAACAGCTATATTGAGAGAAGTGAAAGGCATACACCCTGCAACATTTATTAAGAAACCTTATTTATTTTCATTTCTGTTTTAAATGTGTAAATGAGTTAACAGCAAGAAGGAGAAGCCTTTAGAGAACATAATACATAAATACTGAGACTTTGGAAACGCTTTAATTACATTCGTTTATTTATAATTTCCCTTTGGTGCTGTTATTTTCGCCTAGTTTAGATGTTCTCCACCTTCTCAGGCTTTCAAGGAGCACACAACAGCCTCTCTTGAATTTTGTAATAGGAGCGACTGTCTAAAGGCTGCATTTCTCTAGTTAAAAATTGCTTTTAGCAATTAAAGGGTTAAGCCCGTGGCTCTCTAATTTTGGGTCCTCCGGCTGATGTAAGACTTTACCTACCATCTTCCAATTATACTACGGATTGTAGGACATTGTAATCTTTCCCAAGCAGGGCCCTATTGCCTCCTTATCGTTTGTGATCTACATATGTTAAGGGCTGTCGAGCCAGAGCCCATAGGCATTAAAGAAGTAAAATGAATGGGAACAAAAGTTTAAACCAATAAAGATTGTAGGCTTGCGAGCCGGACCCTCTTTACATAATGTATCAGTTCGTCTTAGTCAGTGAGTTCTAGTTTTGTCAACTAGGGACTGTAAGAAGCGATGCGGAAATATATGTTGGTGCTATATAAATAAAATATAATAATAATAATAGAGCCAGCGGCAGCACCTCCATTGTGAAATGTACATTGATTGACGACATAAAGGGGTAGGTCGATCTTTATACCCCTACAGAATTTATCACAAGATACCTTTATCACAATTCAGCTCTTACAATTCATTATAGATATATATAATACAATATATATATATATATATAATTATATAATAATACAATTATATAAAATATATAAAAAAGATATAATATACAATAAATGATAACATTTTAACTTCTTTGTTTCCTATTAAGTGAATATGTTTGAAATGGGGACGTTTATTTCAAAACAGGATTTTATTTATCTTTGATACACCCTGTTAAAAGTTAACCAGCCACGGGGCATAATAACAACCTGTCTGTACTACTTCTAAAAATACCGGCGAGACTGAATATATCTGACGAAAACAAAAATAAAAAAAAAAGCTGACGGCAGTAAATTGTAGCGAGAGTCTTCGAAAAACCCCAAGATGCGCTAAAAAGTTTAATAAACGCATGTCTGTAAAACGGGATTAACAGAAACGGTGCGAGTTACGGCATTGCTTCATCTCGTCTGTAATACCATTGGGTACGTTTTCTGTCTCGCGTGTTCGCGTGCCGGGGCTCGCCGATCGCTACCTGTTATTACATACGTGTTATGGAAACATTGGTGCGGTGTCGCGGCGGCTGGCCAGCTCAAATTATTTTAATACACCGGTAGATTGCTACAAATTTACTTATAAGAATATTACTTTTTTTAACCCCTTAATGACAAAGCCGGTACACGTACGGGTTCAAAATGCATTGTTTTCAATCAGTTTTGGGACTGCCCATTGTCCTTAAGGGGTTAAAAACACATATTTGTAAAGAATAGTAAGAACCCTTGAATGAATGAAAAGGAATAATGATAAAAGGTGTATATTTTCACTAAATATATTTAATTAGAGTCAATGAAATGTACGCTATTCTTTTTTGAAGTAAGCATGTTGTCATTATTATTATTATTATCATATACTTCTATATAAAATACAAGATCAATGGCTCTTGAGGTTGCAATGCTCTTCTTCAGGCCTGCAATAAATGGTTATGGAACCTTTGGTTGCAAGGTTCGCATTCATGTCGTACATGCGCGGGGTATTTTTGCCTTACTTGCAGATCACAGCCGGTCAATTATAGCGAAGGATTTAATATTCGGAAAAACCAGTGACTCATGCTTATTACGCTTTCCTAGAGAGAAATACGGGGCCGAAAAGGCCTTTATTTATAAACCTTTAAAGATAAGAGGAAAAGGAGGTCGAGCCTAGGAAATGACATAAGAGAAACTCATTTCCTCGGCCGTAGACAAACAGAAAGCTGATTTTAATCGAAAAGCGCATCGGGCCGGATAAAAATCAGATGTTTCTACAAACCCTCCGGAATACGCAGACTTAGCAGATCGTGGAAGGAGCCTTGAGCTACAAACCTGACCAGGTGTCCTTATTTCCATGGGACAGTCCCTGTTTGAAACGTCCATCCCCATTAACTCGTTGTCCCCGGGAACTGGCCCTTGAAACCCTAAATTCTATTTCAAAAACTTGATTTATTTTCATTTTGAATTCCATTATTTAAAAGAAGGTATTTATTTACCATAATCATTATAAAAAAATCTCCACCAATCAACTTATTTAATAAAATCAGCGATACCGGACGTGGCAAAGAACCATTCGGCCCCGGAAGTGCTAAAAATTAGTAATGCTTATTAAACATAGAATTTTGAAATTGGGAATTTCTATGTATTTTGCAACCGGGAATTTCTCTGGTGATCCCGGCTAATGGTCAACTAGGAGGAATATAATAATATATAATATAATGATATATTATATAATA
>VKOC01011136.1:0-15016 GCA_009364415.1 Spea multiplicata
GTGCCCACTTTTTAGATGCGCGATTTGCACTAGATTATTTTTATTTTAGTGTTTTACAGCAATGAAGAGAGCATTAAGAATAAGAAAACATGCCCTTCTGGATCTGTCGAAAAATAATTTAGCATTTTATATTAAAAAATATGTCAAACTATACTGGAAAAACCAGCATGTATGATCTATGTAGATACAAAGGGAGAGCATTTGATCATCTATCTACAGAATAAATTCATTAATTTAATGTTCTACGCCAAGTAGCTTTGTTTTTTTTCAAAGAACTCGGTATTAACTCTTCTCCTATTTGGTCAAAATAAGCAGCTGAACATTAAAAGAAAAAAGAGCCCCCCTCTGGCTTATTAGAAATTTCCCAATGTTTGTAAATTTCAAACCCTTCTTTCCAGAATTCAGAGATGTCTTCCTTTCCTCCTACATTCATTATTTTCTTGCTTTTGCATAGATATTACCAATATATCAAATGGATACAGCTCTGGATCTAAAGTATTATTCCATAACTGCATCATGTATAGTATATTTGTATATAGTATATTTGACTCTATCCCGTCTCCTATAATTTAGGGTTAATGACTCAAAGAGTTGCACAAGTGTTAAGGTTCTTGTTCATTACCAAAAGGCGACTTAAGTTGTGGTTTGGCTTTGCAGCTTTACTAGGAGCAATTGGCATTATAAGTTGTCGGGCCCATGGTGCTCAACTTCCTTCAACTCTTCTATCTGACAGGAGCGGTTCCCATGTCCCTTTTATAGCCATTTGTTTGCAAGTACAGGATGCAATACGTAGTCGCAGTAACACAATGTAAAGCCACAAACGTGACAACGAATGCCAGACGCTAAGGTGCTCATGTCTTTCCAAAACTCAAATTGGAATACAGCAATGACTTGCGTCATGAAGCCGGGACGTCCTATAAAATGCCCCTAATGTGACTCATTATTGCTCAGTTGTCCTGATGCCTTCATGCTAGTAACTTGTTGTTTTGGTACTAACTCTATGTAACTCCTCACATATCCAACTTTCCAAAGTGTACAGCGGATTCCATTGACTAACTGACCTTCATCTTTTCCAGTGTGAACCTGAACTGCTAACGTTGACCTCTAGATTGTGTTGATTTGTTGGTGGCTCTCAGTTTTAATACCGCACTTGAGATTGTACCCTGTGCTATTACTATAGAAATTAGACCTTGTAACATGTGGTGTGTATTGCTTGATAAACCTAACGCTGAATGAGAAGGCTTTATAACCATTTACAACTAGAGCCATCATTGCTTTGGAAATGTGAGGCATGCAGCAGTCCACACTCATGGGTGCATATTCTCATATGTGGACACAAAGATGTAAACTCCTAGGTTCTGAATGTAAACAATTACTAAATGTACTTATTATGTTTAGTTGACTTTTCCATATGCCCTGGAATAGTAAGGTGGTCCTTGGAGATCCAATCAATTTCCCGAGTGATCCCCAAAACATTTTTAGAACCACCACTCGAATATGTAATAAAGAGACAATGAGCTGGTTACTTTTTACAGATTCTCTTGTGCTTCAGGGGTAACGCTAATTAAATGCAAGATAAATGTTCCCTAAGAGCTCCTAATCACCCGTAATTGTGAACCAATGACATTAAATACAATTACCTATACCTAGTATTTTGGAAGGGAGTGCCAGTCCCCAGGAGACAGACCCATGGTACAATGGCTCTTTTTTGAAGTCTAACGTTCTACTCTCTATTTCAAATAAACGTAAGACTCTCTCAGTCCACACATTACATAGTTTCAGCAGTAGTCTGTGGCAGATAAAAGAGAATGACGACACAGGAGGTTCTTAGTATGTTAGGGATTTAAAGAGGGAGACTGTAGTGATCTCAAAGGTGAGTCAAGGACGATCAATCTGGTTACTAACTTTACTGCTCACAGCTACACTAAGAATATTTTGTTGGATAATACTGGTTTTTGAGTGAACTTGATATAAACAGATGCCTTGTAATATTAACTCTCTTCTAAAATTGCTTGTGTGTAACTGACAAGACAGACAAATTGGTTAACCAGTGGGAACTAAGTAACCTCAAAGATGCTTCACCTAATTAGTCGTCAGTTGAACCCTGCAGTATGTGGGACGTATAAACCAACAGAAAGAAAGACGTTATTATGCATCCAATATGCTATCTTGCATATACAAACTTACTCACTAATCGGAAAAAGACTCTTGTGGGGCAGATTCCAACAGTCTCAAACACTGATAACGCAACTCAGTCCAAGGTCAATAATTTGTGAAACAAAACTATTGTAAAATTGGAGAAACCTACCGATGGAAGCCTACAATATTGGTTGGATTTTGTCCCTCAGCAAGGAAATTTAATACTGATGTTGAGAAGCTACAGATAGCTAAACCCTATAATTAAAGCGTCAACCAACTTTTTTCCTTGTTATCAGTTTGTCTTCGCAACACTAAGGATACTTTTTCTTCTGCTTGTTGTATCATGCTTTAAAATTATTCACTAAAGTTAAACTCAGAGGATGCATGGTCTGTGCACATGCCTCTATATCAGATATCCGTTATGTCTACCAGTGCTTTATGACGGAAAAGGATACCTTATTCTGACGCTTTGCAGTGAGTAGCACAAGGAAGTCCAATATCGTGGTCTCTGCTAGCAGATCCAATAACGTCATACTCCCCTCTTGCGTCATAAACTTTAATATGGGGGCCAGTTAGATATCTTAAATGTCTTAAACTGATTTCTTAAATGGCTCTGTCACCTATCACCTAATTGGGGTAATGTACATTGTGCACCTTAATTGGAGAGTTCCTTTTTAGGATCTTATCAAAAACAGCACACTCATCACACAAAGGTAGTGTGCTCCAATTTTTTGTACATTATTATTTATTGTTTTATATAGCGCCATCAAATTCAGTAGCGCTGTACAATGGGTCATAACAAGTAGAATGTAATATAACAAATTGACAGACAACAGGTGAGGAGGGCAGGTGAGGAGAGTCTCTGCAACCTTTTTATCCCCACATATGAGATATTCTCTCTATAAAAACAGCACCCGCGGCTTCCTTTTTAATTTTCTCATGTTAGCATTAGTATGTATCTATATAGAGTAGCTGCTTCTCGACGTATGAAGATAAAGCCTTTTTAGAATGCCTGTATCTAGCCTGTTCTCTATATCTAACCTATTCTTTTCCCCTCAACCCTGTATCTCCTTACAATTCCAGGGATACCTAAACAATAGCAATACAAAGTGGACATATGTGAAGGTTGTTGCTATAATAACAGATTGCCACGCTCCTTGGATCCGAGAATGTGATATCATTAGTTGTATGATAAGTTTAATGTGCTGTGAGAAGAACTGACATTAACGCTGCATCAAACATTTGAAGTAAGGTCAGTCTATAAGATTTGCTATAAGATGGGTACATATCATGTTCTCCTTGTGTCCCTTGCACTGTGACAGCAGTAAAACGATTCAGTTAAGACATTTTTTGCCAGTTAGATTATTTACTGCTCCTTTGCCCTCTGGGTTTTCTCCTTGGATCTGTCCTCAGTTCCCACTCTCTCTCTTCTAGTTCCCTGACATTTTCTCCTTTATGGTTTCCAGCCATTCTTGAACCACAAAGGTAGTTTAAATTCTGTCTAGAAATACCAGCTCCCTTAGGCAAACAATCTGTGCCCAAACATTTAAATGAAACCCCATGTTTCATACCCTTGTCGTTAACGTTACGATAAAAGTTCATACACATAGGTCACAAAAAAAAGAAGTTTTAATGCAATAAAATAACAAAAACCTCACTAAAATATGTTACCTGTCTAAACTGCAAGCTATTCGGAAAGATTTATACTCACTTGTCCAGAAACGGAGAATTATGTGGATACATGTCCTTGGTTTAACTATTTCTGCATGAGTTACCTTACACTTTTACATCAAGTACTAAAGGCTATTCAGCATAACACTGCAGAAAGAATGGTACATTAACCACAGCTTTCACATTGAAAATTGACAGCACCATTCACTGCAATGGTAACCTAATAGTCCAGACAGACAGTGTTGGACTCCAGTACATGTGTGCATTTAAATAACAAATGACTTGCACACATGGTTATTGGTCAACAACTGCCACCAACATTCAATTGCCAAACAAAAAAAAGATAAAAAAATATATATATATATTATATATACTGTTGTGTGAAAAAGAAAGTATACCCTTTATGAATTCTATGGTTTTACATATCAGGGCATCTATTCCTTAGCAGATCTAAAAAAAAAAAAACCCAGCACGTGACATATTACACAGTGTCATGATTTATTCAACAAAAATAAAGCCCAAATGGAGAAACCATGTATGAGAAACTAAGTAGACCTTATGATTCAATAGCTTGTAGAACCACCTTTAGCAGCAAAAACTTGAAGTAATCTTTTTCTGTATGACTTTATCAGTGTCTCACATCGTTGAGGAGGAATGTTGGCCCACTCTTTTTCACTACGTTGGTTTAGTTAATTGAGGTTTGCGTTCATTTGTTTATGCACAGCTCTCATGCAATCATGACACTGTGTAATATGTCATGTGTTGTTGTTCATCTGCTAAAGAAAAGAACAGATGATTGGTATTATGCCCTGATTTGTTAAACAATGGAATTCAAAGATAGTGTACTTTCTTTTTCACCCGACTGTAAACCTCCCTCTTATGAAATGCAGCCACTGATCCACAATCTCACTTCATTTTTTAAACAAAAGAATCACTTTTCTTATGTGTAGCTACATAAAAAGCAAAAATAAAAAAAATCAACGTATTGTAATAATGCCAAAACAAAAACAATACTAGACAATATAAATACCAATGGAAAATGGAACTCCCTCTTCACATTTAATTAATATCAATCTAAACAGTTCCTCTGTTTCACTTTTCACATTTTCTTTTTCTCGTTTTATGTGGATGTAGCCTGCTAAAAGTGATTTTGTAAAATAACCCAACTCTTAGTTCCTGTAAGTGATTAGGTTATTATCACGCCACCAGGACCCAGTGCTGGCAGAGAGACTGCTGCCAGCTGGCGTGGTGATCCTTACTTGGTCCCAGTTATCCATGGCTGGAGGAGAAGCAAGCTGGGCGGCAGTTTTAAAAATCCAGAGCTGCTCACCAGAGATCCTGCTATTTGTTTGCTTAGCGAGAGACTGTGCTTTGCTGTTGTTTACCTTTGGCTTACCTGACTACTTTTCTGCCTAGTGATATTGTTCTTGTGTTGCCCTACCTTTGTAAGATAACTGGCTTGTGTGACTACCTGCTCTGGGAAACAGACTACTCATTTAGTGTACCGAACCCAGCTTAATCTGACCATCCTTTCTGCATTAACCCCAGACATCTTGTCTCACCTATCAGTGACTCAAGCCTACCAGTTTACCTATTCAAATATCTGGATCCGATCGTGCTCTGCCTACTACACTCAATACCGAACTTTACCTGCCTAAACCCGACGTCTTAGCTTGGGGCTCAACTCCTTGCTAGGTGATTCAGGGCTGAAGAACTTCTATGATGAGAGACGGTGGATGTGACAGTTATAAGAAAGACATGATGGAACTCAGTGACAGTATCTGAAATATCGTTAGTTGTCAGTTATGTGTCCCAGACTTAACGCAGCTGTGTGGTCTGAATGTGAGCTCAATCATATCTGGATCTCTATCACTGTCTGTGTTAAAACACCTTTCTCCTTTGGCTTACGTTTACCTGACTGAGCAGACTGCTGTCATCGACAGAAATACACCCTAATTCTGTTTTTTTATGGATGCACCATTTTGTAAGCTACACTGAAAAACAGAATTCAGTCCAGGCATTGCTGGTATCACTGCTTGCCTTCTACGTGCCCTGTTTATAAATGAAGGGATTTGCCTGACGGTGCGTGGGGGGAAGGTGATTGAATGATTTACAGGAAGGGAGATTTGCTCTGGTACCCGCAAGTAACGGATGCTATTCCATGGAATATGGATATTTTACAGTTGTATACTAAGCAATATAATTTGGCATTAATAAAGCACGCTCTATCACAATTTTGACCCCTGCAAGTCTGTCGCTTGTAAAAGCTAGGAAGATTCTAGTGCTGTTGGAGAAAAGCTAATTTGCTGGAAATATTTTATCGATGCCACCAACATAGAGTAAATTATTTAGGGTTTAGTAGATCTGAACCTTTGTATAGAATTTAATTGGATGACATCAGTTTTATTGTAAAGATAAAACACTACCATGACCCTTAGCCATACAAAGCTAAGGGAAAACCTAGACAAGAGGAGTCGTAGCTCCAGCAGGATGAGTATGTGTACTAGTTTTAAGGGGACAGACCCTTGATTGAGGCTTCTAGAGCCAACGCAAGAACGAATCTGGCTTAGAAGTCCCTACAGAAAAACCAAACTGTTCGGTGAATAGAGAGTTGCATATCTGCATATCGTATTAGGAAATGTCGAAACAGTAGCAGAAACGCTGGCTACTACATGAGGATTTCTTATATTATTATGTAAAATATTTGCTGAATTTATCATATGGCCATAGTATATTAGCATTTTGGATTGTAGCACCAAATAGTAATCGTGTTTAGCCATGACAGAGACAATGTGTGTGTGTTATGTTTAAAATCTTGAGATTGAGGTTTATAGCTTTCTTACTTCAAAATATATAGACTAGCAAAAAAAAAATGTAAAAAGGGCAGGAATGAGCCAAATCACTACCTAACAAGAATTCTTTAGGGATACATCATTAATAAGCTCTGTAAATTCTGTGTTGCATCCACCTGCAGTGTGTGTACCAGCCTGGAGAGCAAAAGCAATTACCCAAACATCACAGTGATTAAAGAGATCGCAACATGGCCATGTTTCGTACAGCAATGAACAATGCATTAGGTTGCAGCCGCTATTACACTTTGGACTATGACCCCCCCTTCTACCGAAGCTACTACTGAAGATAATAGGAGCCGATGTCTGAAAACAGATGAAGGTCTTGAGTTGCCCGACCCTACACTAGGGTGACCAAATTGCATTTTATTTTTTTAATAAATACATTCCACATGCTTTTTGGTAGGCATGACGCATTCGATAACAGAAGAGAATCAAGTATTCAGGTCTACATCCCCACATACTGCAGTGACATGTGAAATGTGTATGCGCAGCGTCTGTAATTTTGTCCCGATGGAGATGAATCCATTGTTTTATAAATGAAAACATCATTTGATTGTGGCCACTGATCCCAGGTCATGGTTTGGAAGTTACTGCCAATTATCGTAGTATCGAGCAATATACGGCATCGGGGAAACAGGAAAATTGAATGAAGCTCAAAGCATTTTGGAAAAGCTGTTGCAGCCCCTGGTGGCCATTGGAAGTTAGTATTTCTTAGCATGCAGGCATGTGTTGCGTGTAGCGTGTTGTGTGCAAAAAGGATGCTTTCAGTCATCAAGACTGTCAGCTAAGTTGTGAATATGATAAGCTTATGTTTGCAAACTATGGTTCATATCAAAAACATGCTGTTTGAGCAATATGTATAGGAGAACTTCTATGATCAGGAACGTTTCAGTGGTTGCTATAGCGATTAATCAATGTTAGCCCTTTGTATCAGAAGTTCTCATTAACGCATAACCCTCATTGTATTCACACAAGATCTAAATTACTGTTCTGTTATAATTACTACTGTCCCGTCCTTCTGTGTCGCCACAGCTTTTTTTGTTGATATTTTAATTAAACTTCACAGGTTTTTAGAAAATGCACGGGACTCTGATACATGTAGAATGAAGTGTTGATGGCTACCTCAGTATGTACAGAGAATTTCTGTAGAACATATTGGGTGTTTGTGAATACACGGTTAATGAGATGGTTCATTTCTTCCGTTTACATTTAGGCTATTAATCAAAGCTAAATAACCAAAACGTTGAGCTTCATAGTAATTATTAATGCCCATGATGAAGTCCAAGTATTGAATAGATAGGGCAGTTAGGAGTTATACAATTAATATCCTTTGATTTTTACTGGGTTTTGTTTGTAGTCATTGTGTATAGTTTTTAAGTATAGATATTTTTTTTTTATCTTATAGCTGCCAATAGTTCTGAATTTGTCAGGATAGTCCCTGGCCTAGTACCTGCACATGTTCAATCCTCAATTCAGGCACTAAGTGTGAACAAGAGGGTTGTTTTGCGGGTTTTACATTATGATGTCATATATACATATATATATTCACATCCTGTCCATTCTCTTAGGAAAATAATCATGTTGGCATGTCACTTGGATCCAACGGAACATGACAGGTAGAGGGAAATTGGTTTGATCAATGAGCCATTGAAGGATAGCTTCCATTAATTAATTCCTTCTAAGAATATCTTTCAAATGATCCTGCCCAACTGGATAATCTGCAAGTTGATTACTTACTGAGAGGGTAGAAGATAAGAAGAGCAACCTCCCAGCAGAGGTAGTAAAAGTTAATACAGTATGGATGGAAGAGGCATATGGCTATCTTCATCTAACATGAGACCAAGGACTGATAAAGATTTGTGACTTTACATCAGATAAAAGTCAAGACTAGGTGGGCCAAATGGCATAGAACCACCAAATTCTGTGTTTCTAAGGAGGACTACCTAATGGTTCCTGGTCATAATTTGTACTTTTGCTGCACTGGAATATATTGTTTCACCTCCATCTTTTGTGATACATGTCTATTTTAGCTTAATGTTGTTACAGGTCTTTGTGTCCCTGGGAGGTTTATGCACTTTTTATGATACCAATGAGTGGATATTCCGGAGTCGCATCTCATTTGGAGCTCTCTAGAGTAAATTCTGATAATTGGTGATTTCATTTGGGAAAAGACTCTTGAGATTTAGGGTCTTGCTCTTGTTTGCATTATGATATTAATTATTAAGATGTGTAAATTGTCATACAGACTGTATGAAAGAATAATGTATAGGTATGGACCCCACAAAGAACCAAATTATAAGATATGGGCAGCCTGGATTTAAATGTCACCCAACAAGTTAATGTTTAGAGAAGGTATTGAATGTTATAAATGTTTTGCATTCATGTATATTATATCCATTCATGTTCTCTGCTATTTTTCTTATTTAGCTAAAGTTAGATGGTGATGGTGACGGTAAAATCCCATTGATGTAGACACATTTCTGAATTAGAGGTTTGAATAGCTCTAAAAACATTCAAAAACAGATTGCTATCTATTCCCGGAATCAGTGAAAAAAGCGTTCTTTTGATTGGTATTTTTAAAACATATTTGTCTTCTTTATATTAAACAATGAGATTTTCACAGAACTGTGTACAGTAATGTTTGTAAAACAGTGTATACCAAACAGCACAGATTAAAGTGTTTATATTATATATATGTTCATGTTCTAAAATGATTGAATTTTATAATAGAGTACTATCTATTTGCGAGATGAAATACTGTGACAGTAAGCCTCGTTAACTCACACCTCTAGCTCTGAAAGGGGTTAATTGACCGGGTATGACGCACATACTGTATTGTGTGAGAGAACATTTGTTTCTGTTAGATGTCTCAGTGCTTGATGCACAAGGTTGTAGTTATTTGAAAATGCATTATTTGTTGTGAATAAAAGAAGATTTAGATGATTGGACACGTGCAGCTTTCTACAGCGCTGCTTTATGGTACAGAATGTTCTTTTTTTTAGGGAGCTAAAGTTTTCATTCCAACAGATACAATTACTAAAAGTAACAATGTAATTTGTTTCTGCAGTCATGTTTATTTTGCTTTTTGTGATAATTGCAGGTCTCTGTGTCCTTTTCGCTTTAATAAGGACGTTACAATCAGAGTAGGCAACTAATACCGCTTTAGTTCCTAAGAGCTTCTGCAGGCACGGACAGATGTGACGGGCAGATGGGTGGACTATTAAAACCAAGTATATTATTAGCAGCTTTTCTATAGCTTGAATGTCTGCCAACAGCACAAATACGTGCCAATCAGCTCTATAAACCACCCCCTAGGGAGTGAAGAATATGAATTGCATGATGTTGTGGACACACTGCCCACAAACCAACTAGCTGTCTATGTACATCTGGATAGTCCCTTGAGTTCTATAGATCTCGTCTATGGTCAACAAGTCAAACAAATGGAGGGCATTTGGGGCCATGTTACAAAATATGATTCCTTCCTAAAGTAACCTAATTCAAGAACAATATTGGATGCTTGCATACAGATAGACTCAGTGGAGTAACTGCAGAGGTAGTTGTATGACCCATGTGATCCCTTGTACTTATCTTTTCATACCGATTCAAAATAGTCCTTCCAGTCCAGGTCCCTATTTTAAACTGGCATTGGTAGACAGAAATTTCTCTGAGATCTTAAAAGCTTAAGGGACTCTGTATCTTATGCTGCTATATCACAAAAATCCTTCTCGGCAATATGCCAATTCTGTGGCAAAATGTATTCTTGTGGTTTAGGAACTCTACTTCTCTACTTCTTGATAAACTTCTAGATAAAGCAATGCTACTTCACTACTACAGAATTCACTGGAAGGCTAGGGGGAAAATATGCTTAAAAAGCGATTGATAAGGTATAAAACAGCTATTTAGTGTGTAACATTTTTTATTGTTTTTCCGCAACATTGGAACTACGATTTACTCAATGTTTGCTTTGTACAAAAGAAAGAACAAATAGTTCCTCAGGTTACTAGCAGAACTATGGATTCAACAACTTTCAAGGAAAAGAAAAACAACAACAAGCTGCCCACTTCTATTCTAGCATCGTCGCCATCAACCCCAGTCAACATTCCCCTTGCCCCGGTCCCCGGCCACGATCACCAGTCAGCGGAAGTGGGTGACAAATTCAGGAGATTTTCAGCATTCCCTGATATTATTTGGAGGTAGTAGTATATTCAATAGTTCTAAAACAGCTATTTAAAGTACAGACCTATCTTTGTACTACACATAGCTCAGTAAGCTGCCATGACCTTGTGCTGGAGAAGTGTTTACCAGTGCAAACTGAAAATGAGCCAACTCAATTTCCTTTTCTTCATAGTATTTTAGGAGATGCAAACAACTGAATGAATGCCATGGAGTTTCTTTGAGTAGAAGACTGGGTTACTATATTTTTAGTCCCTGTTAAGATTAAAAGAGTAAGAGTAAGGGCATTTTATGTCCCTGTGTCCAAAAATGCAAAACAGCAAGCTTAAAGAACTAAAGAAGTGCACACAATACTTTAAGCTGAGTGTGCACTAAAAAGTTGCACCCTGTAAAGGAGCTTGTCTAAAAGGACCAGTGGGAGCTCCAGATGGACTTGAGCCAAATGCATGGCTCAGCATAGCTAGTCAAGGGGGTAAAAAGTTGGCTCACATTGTCTCTCTTAAAATGTTGGTCCTCCCAAGCAGTCATATGGACACCTGCAAGGGATTTTTTTATACCCAGATTCATGTTTGAGGTTAGCTGTGTAATGGGCCAGCTTGCCCATCTATTTGATGAAAATGGAACTTTAATGATTTTGTGCTCTTCTGCCACCCTCTCAGACCAATGAAACATCTGCTGAATGGAGAAGACATCTACTAAACATATGCCACCTTTGCGCAAACTGGACTTTTGTTCTTTCAATGCGTTAGACCATTCACTAAAAAAGCATTTCTGGACAAAATGCTAAGTGTGGCACAATCGTTGAAACATTCCACTGGTTACTATGGTGACTGATATCCTTTTAGAACTGACTTGAGGTTTATACATATGGCTTATTTATTCCTATCTATAGTTTTGCTTTTAATGACTGTCCCCTATACTTACGTATCACTGTTCTTGGTAGTTTTTTCTTTCTTTGACAAAGTGCATAAATGTGTTATTGTTGCTATTGATATATGTTTCTCTTTTCTTCCAGATTTCTTTTTAATTCACTACTTCTAACCGCAGTGACATTTGGTAATCATCTAACCAATACTATGTTTTTTTTCAGAACAAATGCAACACTTATCTGAAATACGTTTATTAAATAACAAATCCCTTGGCATAAAAACATTTTGGAATTTTAAGAATAATCGAGTATGTGTTGCTTTGTCTGGGTAATAAAAGATGCCAAATCTAAATTGCATTTAGATATGAAGTCCTCCCTCATCATGGTTCCCAGTACAGAAATGAAAATTAACATTAGATTATAACACATTGCTAATGTGCACCACAAAGCCTGTCCCTTTCACCCCTGCTCTGGGTTTGCTACAATGCTTCACAGGACTGAACCCTTGGTGTTTGGGATTACAAACTAAACTGTTGTCACTTGAGGTCCACTTTCTGTTGTCACAGTGGCAGCAGTGAGCAGTTTCTGCCTAGGTCACCCTAGACCATGTCAATTTACATAAACCATCTGACAAAGAGGTCTCTGAGGGCCAGAATGCTTATGTAGCTTTACATTTTTTTCTATGTTTGTCCAACAAAAGACATTAACTTCAACTAAGTATTCCATTTCTCTTGAACTAATACATGCTATATTCTTGGCTCAGGCCAGCAAAATAGGACCCTCAAGGAATCCTTGAAGAAAAATTACATTTCTTCAGAATGGGATACATTTTATGCACATGACAGCTTACCACAAATAATAACAAGTCTTGTTCAATGTTTTTGTGTTTCAAGCAGCTCACGTCTTATTAAAATTCTTTCCCAGTTATTTTGCCTTGTTTCACGACCCCTTGAACGGTAACCACCATTTAAGCCATTCATTATGTTTTTTCCAGATGCTCCTCAAAATAAGTACTTAATTACTAAGTACACAAAGCCATTATTTATCTGGGCGGAATTCGTTCTCACTTGTAATTGTAACAAATACAAACAGACTATTGGAAAATAAGACAAAATTAAATGATGCACATTGTGTGATGTTTTAAGTAAAATAAAGTTCAAACTATTGAGCATAAAGGGTGTAGAATGTACTAGAAAAACAGTGTTAATCATAACAATAAATCATTTTTTCAGCACTCAAAATGTCGTCCCATGGATTGGTATACAGACTTGACAACCCTGGGAGAGGTTGCTAAAAGTGTACTCTTACATGGCACTCAAACCCACATGACCAAACTTTACAGAGACACTGCAGCCATCATATGTACTTTAATGTATATGATAGCTGGAGTGGTCACTTTACATTTCAGTCAGCACCAGCTGTGGCTCAACAAATAGGCTTTCTTCATTGGTTTGACAGGCTAGACATTAGGCTCTCTCTTTAATTGTAATGCCAGCTGTTGCCAGTAGATGCCTGATGATCCAGTACTTGGTTCCACCTTCAATGAGACATTATTATATCTTGTTGCCAGTATCTGGGTTATACCCAGCAAGAAGGCTGGATGCTTCAATATAAACATGTCAGGCAAGGCATATTCCTGGGTTTCCATGCTTTCAGGAGCACTGAATGAGGTGACTGTGATTGGGCTTTGTAGTAGCTTCTCTGATTCCTAGATCTTTTACAGATCTCCATTCAGTTCCCATAAATGTTCAGCTTACGCAATATCTAACTGCCCCTTCCGGATATTAATTTTAGTTATTGTAGTTTATAGTCCTCCTATTCATCTTTCCCCTTTTATACGTGGATTAAGCAGGGAAAAAGAAGCAATATTGGGTCCAATGGGGGCATAGAAAGAGATCCAGGCTAGATTGTACATTACGTGACTACCAACAGTACTACACCAATTGGCAGACACATCCATCAGCCTGCTATGGGGCTGAATTTATGACCACAAATACCTGGCCCATTAATGTGCATTCCCCTTTGTATAATGGGTTGGTCACCATAATGTTCTGCTCACATGACATGGAGAGAGGACCTCACTGCTGCTCTAGGAAGACAACAGCAGAACAATACAAAACTGATGTCAGAATGTGTAAGAGCATTGGAGCAGAGGATGCTCTCTCTTGCTAGGCGCACCTACCTGGCCGCCTGCAGTAGACTTGTGCATTTGTATTCAGGAGAACATGAAAACTAATGTTGTGTTTTCGTTGTTCAAACTGAATACTGAATAAACTAATAAGGTGGTGGATAAATGTACACGAAGACGCACAACACAATCTTTTTTTTCTTCATGTTCGCCTTCATCTTTGTAAATATCTCCTAGCTAATCTCCCTGGCCCATTCCCCCTCATACAAGTTACTACAGCTGGATCAACAGGAACTATGTACAGAGCAACAGCAACCAAGGTCAACCTCAAATGAAGGCCCAGCAATTACATAGCTAGTTTCTGGGGTCAACTGAGGTCAAACCGGTTAAAGGCCTACAGTGATGTCACTTATGCTTGCACCACACGTGAGTTCACCATGAGTGGTTCATTGTGTGATGTCACCACTACCACCGAGGTAAGCATGCCCCCCAACTGTCCTCATTTGGGCGGGACAGTCCTGATTTTGGGACTGTCCCGCTGTGCCTATCCCTACCTCTGTCCAGCTTTGCAGAGGGGGCATGACATCATACCCCCACACTCTGCATCAATAGCCGGCACGTAGTGATGAGGGAGCAGTAAAGTGAGATCTATAGTGACAGACCTCACGCTCCCACCACAGGATGGAAGAAGAAGGAATAAAAATGGAGGATGAAGGAAGAATGATGGAGGAAGAGGTAAGAGAAAGGGGTGTAAGAGCAGTATAGATATTTTTAGGCTGGTGTGTAAGGACAGTGTATATGTGTACGTGTAAAGGCAGGTGTGTGTAAGGGCAGTGTGTGTGTGTGTGTGTGTAGAGGCAGGTGTGTATAAGGGCAGTGTATATTGTGTATATATATATATTGTTATGGGCAGGTGTGTGTAAAAGTCCTGTATGGGCAGTCGTGTGTAAGGGCAGTGTTTGTGTAGTCGTGTGTAAGGGCAGTGTACGTGTGTGTGTGTAAAGGCAGATGTCTGTAAGGGCAGTGTACATGTGTGTGTGTATGTATGTATGTATGTATGTGTGTAAGGGGAGTGTATGTGTATGTATGTGTGTGTAAGGGCAGTGTATGTGTGTGTGTTTATGGGCAGATGTGTGCGTAGGCAGTCGTGTGTAAGGGCAGTAAGAGCCTCTACAGCTTTACTGT
>VKOC01011142.1:0-13219 GCA_009364415.1 Spea multiplicata
AAAATGTTAGAGGTCCTATTAGGGACCTCCTGAACATGCCAGTGATGTCACAATGACATCACAGATCACATGATTATTATTTATATTTTAATGATTTTTTATTATTATTATATTTTAAATGAATTAAGTTTTTTTCCAGCTTTTCTGTTTCAGGACGGGAGGGGGAGTGAGAGATTGTTTCTCACTCCCCTCCCCGATCACACGGTGATCTCTATGCAGGTCCTCACTGACGTGCATAGAGATCGCAGCGTCTGTGCCTCATCGGATGAACTTCCGGGTTACGTCAACAGTTACGCAACCCAGAAGGGAATGGCGTGAACGGGCAGTTTGAAATATAACAGCTTTCCGGCTTTCATGCCGGGAGCTGTTACATCAGATCGGACAGCAGAAAGCCGGCGATGCCGGCTTCTGCTGTCAGAGGGGGGCCCAGGCTGTCAATGTGATCTGCCCAGGCTGACAATCATGTGATCTGTGATGTGTCCCTGAGGCTGCAAGAAGGGCTTGGAGGTCCCGGTACGTCCATAGGGGATTGAAGGGGTTAAAGACACATATTGTACTTCACATATGAATTTACAGCCCTTGGTATATGTCAATGTAAAACAACACATCCACATGTGTTCAGCAACATCTTCCAAGTGCAGTGATAGTACTCTTGCATAGGTTTGTCGAGTTGTTTAGGGGTGGGCATTTTTTTTTCTCTTCATTTTGACCATCTGGTCAGCCTGGGCATCTATGTCCTATTTGAAACATCTTTGAACCCGGCCAATTCAATTTACTCCACCAAACCATACATCAAGGCATTTCAAGAATGCCGTTTAAACAAAGAAACCGATCTTATTTAATATCATGCCCGGCATGGTCGGTGGTCAACTATTTTTCCGTAATGTGCCTGGCACATCATTGGTTATTAAAGGGACACTCCAGCCTTCATATTCACTTTAATAAATGCCTTTACTGTAGAAACCTCACCGTTGTCTGTTCCTCCTCCGCATCGGAATCGCTTTCATCATCTGCAGGAACAAAAGTACAAAAAAGAAAATATTTAACTACAGTTTTAGGGGCAGTAAGCAGTACAAAGATAATTAGATTTCAATTTGGATAAAAGTAAATAAACTGAATGGACATTTTAATTTACAGCCACCATAACAGCAATAGTGGATGTACTGCCATCACCTTGTGATTCTTCTGTAGGCTTGAATAAAGCTCTTGCCTCTTCCACATTCCCTTCAATGGTGACAACGAGCCTCTTGTCTACAACAGAATGAAACAGGGAATTTCAAAAAATCGTTTGTAAGAAATAAAAAAAAAATGCACAGCAAATTAGAGATACAGAAGCCATAGAAGAACAAGTCACCTCTCAACAATTTGAATAAAGACACCGAAAACACAGAAAATTTCTCCCATCAGATAAACCAGCTCATACGTTCAAATACAGTAAATCAAAGCGGAAAAGAGAAGCAAGGAATCCCGAATGTATGGGATTTCTTAAAGGGAAATTTCCAACATGTATTTACTTTTATTACTACGATCAGATGAAAATAAGTTCTGGGCACTAAATATATTTATGGCGTAATCTATTGTTTTCAGAAAGCTGTATATCATCCATGTATTCAAGCTGTGTTAACTTTGGATAATCTACTGGAAAACCCCCTGCCTCCTTACCATATTGCCTTGTGGTAAAAAAATAAAAAATAAATGTATTACCCACTTTGTGACAAGACAAATAGGGCATTAAGTACAAATAGTGTATTGCTTTTTACATTTTCTTCTTCTTCAAAGTTCGCTAGTGACGTTACAAACACTGATATCTGTCATTTACCCCTGAATCACCCTTCACACGTACATCATTTTCAAAAGTAGATAACTCATGGTATTCAACTTGGGATATTTTGACACTTTTCAAGCACCCATTTTACCTTCAATCTTTTCCAAAGCGGAAAGTTATTTTTTTCACATAGATTGTAATTCAGGTATATATTTACTGGGCATTTAAAGGGTTACTAAAAAACACCACCACAATAAGCTTTCAGCAACATCTGTGTACAGTGATACTACCCGTGCACAGGTTTGTTGGCTTAAGGGCTAGACTACATTTGTGGGGACATCATTGAAGCTGGACAATTCAATTTATCCCCACCAAGCCAGAAAAGACACCTCAGGTTATTTCAAATGGTTTTAACACTTTCCTTGGACTACCACCAGCCGTTGATCGCTTTACTAAGCTTGTTTAGTTCCTTGATTGACATTCCGTGCACATCAATTGTCATCAAGGGGTTAATCACACAGCCTGGTGTACTGTCTAACTATACATTCATTAGCATTGTCAGCATCAGAAGTTTGGGGTTCGAGAAGGAAGTCAGCCAATATATTACAGGACTGACTACAAAAGTAAATAAAACTAAGCTGTATTTCTGTATTCAGCAATGTATTTTTATTCTCAAGTAGAAAACATGTTTTTTCACTTCCCCTTTAAGACTGAAACATAGAAAAAAGGAAGCAGCAACAAACATTAAGAAAGTTAGCAAGTTTACATCCTTAATTCTAAACATGTATAAATTGAACACCAAAAGCATTGATCTCCAGGTCCACTTTATTCATCCTCCAGACAGCCACATAATTGATTTCAAGTGAAATGGAAACCATCTACAGAACCACACCACACAGAGCTAAAACTACAGACAAAAGTGGTCTACAGAGGAACTGTACTCACCCTGCCTATAGGGCTGGGCAGGACTCTTCATGTGAGCTAATACCAGGGCAAAGGGGAAACAGACACAGGAGAGAACAAAAAATAAATAAGGAGAAGAATGTAGAAGGGAAGACAAGAAATGCAGTGGTAGAAATAGAAGAGAAGACGAGAAAAGTATGTGACAACATAGACACTGCACATGAAATGCATACCCATGGGAAATGAGGACTGGGTAGATTTCCGTCTAGGACTTTTCATGCGGTGGATCAGCCAGAATTAAAGCAATGACAGACTAGAATGATGCTTTCAAAATCCTCACGCTTGAGGTCAACACATAGGCATTCTATGCTACACATACAACGTAAGCCTCCAGATGAAAAGCCCACATTTTTGAGAAACATTTCGGCACTGACAAGCTGCTGTAACTCAGAAATGTGACCCTTGTATGCATCACATGCTGAAGGTTAATATTTTTCATCTATGTTCTAACATGTAATAGTAAAGTGGCACAAATACCTGGCACCGCGCCAGGTATATTTAAAACCCTGATTATGGGGCAACCCACCTAGAATTAGAGCTTAATTTAAAAAAAATATATGTATATCAAACAAAGGGAAAAAAATAAAGTAAAACTGCATAGAATCTCTCATTGTTTTGGAAATTTGACCACTTTTACTTGCATAATCTACCGTTATAGCATATCACATATCGACATATGGAACTGCTATTTGTCTACCTCTTTATGACACACGAGTTTAGGACCTTTTAGGGTTTTACTGGAAGTCCTGGGACCTAAGCAGGCACATTAAGCCCTCTGCATATAATTGAGCTTATGGTAGAAGATAATTATTCTAAGAGGCAGAGAAGAACACAGATCCCAAGTAAGGTTCAATACGGCATGCCTTAAATATAAGGATGAGTAGGTTTTCCAGACTTTCTGAATAATAGCCAACAAACAAATGTATTTATCACAATGGATTCAGCATCTTTTACACAAATATTCTCAATATAAAAACAAAAGCTCACCACATGCTTGGCTGTAGGCACTGGCCTGGACAAAGAGCACATAAAGGGGTGCCGGAAGGTGTCGTGCAATTTCATACTGTTTGTGCATGCAGTCAGAAGGCATAGACAGATATTCTTGGACTGGTAGCGAGGCCTGAAAACAGAAAATACAACTTTTGCTGATTACAAGGGCTACACAAGTTTATTTATTAGCTGTAAAAAAAGAACACATATGCCACTGCTGTACATGTCAATATATGTTAATTTGTTCAGAAACATTTAGTATAACAAAAGTCTGCTTTCAATCCATTTATTATTAGCAATACAAGAATACATTAAAAGGGTTGCATTATAGGTATTTTAAGGGGCAGAAATATGTATTGGAATCCAAGCCAACATGAAAAACTAAGGCTATATACATCAACCTATATTCTTGTCATTTACTTTCTAAAACATGTGATATTTATACTAATTCATTTTCCTGAGGACACTATTAGAGGTTGCAGCTGCATTAATACCCATTTAATTAGCAGTCATTAGAAGACTGGGACTGATCTCCTTTGTCCCCAACATATGTTGTTACCTGCATGATATTCTGTAGCTGAGGCTGCAAGCTGCTTAGGTACTCTTTCTTAACCTCTATTTCCTTCAGAATCTTCTCCTTACTGGCCAAACATTCTTTGTATTTCTCTGCCAACCTAAAAAGGGACATAGACTGTGACAGCTTAAAAAGCCAAGGCTGCTCAGAACAGCTGTGTTTTACAAAATACATGACCCAGTCCTATAAACAAAAGTGTCAAATAATAATTGTGTAACAAGTTTGTAAAAGCATGTGTGCGCTATGGGTTTGTCATAGATGTCACACATACCTTTTCCGCTGCTCCAGTTCCCAGTCTAGACGTGCCAGCGTTTGCTGATGAGGATCACCAACTGTAATTTCTGGTTTGCTGATATCGGCTGGAGCCTCTTTGTAAAATTCCTCCACACTTACCAGCTCAATCTCCTCATGCTTTGATCTGCATAGGGGATATTGCAAGAACCTTTATCAGCAAGCTCAAAGTCCATCAGCAAAAGAGAAGAAGTAGGATTGTAATTACCAGGAAAGGTACTCAAGTGTTGTTTTGGGGATTTTTCCCCTCCAAATTTTAGGTGCATTGGCTTCTTAGTCTGTCTATGCCATAGGTAGGGAGTGTGGAGAATAGGAGCACAAGGCATTTGGTTATAATAAAATAAATATTTGGATATTTGTCTATGTATTTTTTTTCTGGTTCGCATTCTATTTAATTTATAAAGCCAGTTAATTAAAAAAAATAAACACCTTTGCCTCATACAGATCTCACGTAGCTTGCATTTGTCATGCCATGTATAGCCAGAGGTCAGTGTCACTACTGTAAGTGGTTCTTACAGAGGTCACGCAAAACTGAAGATTAAGACCAACAATTTATATTGTTCCTATTTACTATTAATGTAACCGGTCATTGAAGGTAAAACTGAACATCCCTGTATAAATTGTTAAGCATCTGCTCGCTGGTACTCACTTAAATTCCAGACACTTTGTGATCTCCTTCTGAAGATGCATGACTTCATAAAGAAGGTTCTGCAGCTGTAGATGATATGCATCCACCTTTTGCTTGGCCTAGAAGAAAAAAATGTAGACTTAAAACACTAGCACAGAAATTATTACCGCCTTTGCTCCCCGAGAAAGCTGAAAAATTAATAGTAATGTGGTTATCAGAGCAAGTATTGGTACCTCATGAGTTTGATCTCGTGCTTTCTTAAGTCTGATGTGTGCGAGGCGGTTGAGTTTTTTCAGAGTCATAAAATGAACACAGCTTTGTATCTTTTTTTCTTCAATTTCTGCAGCCTTGGAGAAGGAGGGATAGAATATTGTAAAGGTTTATGTTGGGAATAATACTGGTTAGGTACAACTTAGTGTGGTAGTTTACCTCTCACTGTCTACCTTAAGATCTAGAAAATTCATGGTTAAATAAGGTTTGTAGTTGTTACAGCAGGAAAAAAACTGGTTGATAAGATGGGCCTACTGGTTCTTATGTGCCTTCAAATTTTATGTTTCTATAGTTAATCCCTGCTTGATTTGAATAGAATGTGGTAAATATCAGACTGCATGGTCCTGTTATTAAAGTTACTGTATTACTAATCGGTACTGTGCAACACAGGCACACCAGGTGTTAATTTCACAGTATAGCTAATACTTAGAATACTACAGTTGTGTTTGTTGGGATAGTTTGCAGGGGTGGAAATAGTTTGGCCACGTATATTTTTCACAGCACACGGTTCTATAAGACATACCCCATCTTTGCTGCCTCTAGTCTTGAGGTCATGGATTTCAGCCATAAGTCTCTGCAAATCCTGGCAGGTCTCTTTATAAAGCTCGTAATCGTTTCTTGGATCTCTGGTATCCAGCTCTCCTTCCTCATTGTAATATCGACCCTCCTGATCACAAGCACAAAGCCGAGATTTTTAACACGATATGGATAACACACGGCAAGCCTTAAGTAAATTTTGCTGCCCAGTTCGGTATAATCATCACATTATATATGACCTGCTCATCATGGCGGCTTCTCTTTCCTTCCTCAGTCCGGATTACTTTGGGCTTTCTCTTCTTGGATGTGTCTGAAGACATGTCTGCTGGGTACTACCGAAACAAACATGGACGCAAAATAACATTCAACAACCTCGCTCATTATAGCAAACAATTCCTAAACATCACAAGGCTCTCTCTCCCTTGGAATGCTGTTCATTGGGGCAAAATTTAGTTTGTAATTAAACTGAAACTAGTACTTTGTACTAATGGTTTTTATTTATTATTTTAATGTTAAAAAAAGATGCCTGTATATCTTCTTGCTATACATATACATTATCAGAATATTGTAATTAAAAGTTACCAGATATAGTTTACAACGGCTAGTTATTGTCAAGCTACCATGACAGGGTTGAGTGTACTGAACTTAATCATTAACCATTTGTTTTAACAGCCTTTAAAACTAAAAGCAGCCAAAATGTAGTTCTAAAGCTGCAGAGCTCCTGTAATATTCAGCCAGGCATAGTTACAGGTATTTTCTTTCAGACCCTGTTCAGCTACCATCTGATCCCCTTTACACTGCAGTGCTGTGATGGATACATTGTGCATCCTTACATCAACTGTTTAATGACGTAACATTGCTTAGCCAATGCGCCCTAGAAAGTCCGCCCTGAACATTGCCATCCACGACTTTGTATGAGAACGGATTTGAGGATAGAAGTACTACTTTAGCTGCTAGAGCGTCACTGACGACGATAACCCGTGGATTGACGCTATTTCCAACCTGGTGATATACGGTAATTCGCGGCAATATGAGTAGATTGCAGTTTTCACGCGCGAGTTGAACGAATTCTTTAAGGCGCCAGGAACCTAAAAACGAAATACCTAAACCGAGAGAATACGTAACTAGCCAGTATTACACATTTATTTTCTTACGTTTCTCAGTTCCCTCGGTGGGCCTCACAGTCTCTTTTTCATTGGGTTTCACAAGACTCCTTCCGGGTCGCCGCTACCACACGGCCGGAAGCACCCGAGGCTCACGTGCTCAACACCACAGAGAAGGGCAGTGGGTAGAAGGGTTCGCTCTCGTAAATGAGATTTCAGTGTGGAATCTGTGAATGAGGAGGGAAGCATTTAGGAATGATATAATTAAAATGTAACCATTTTCCCTTGTGTCACCATACACACCATTCATTTTATTTTACTGAGAGGGCAGAGTATAAGTGGAACACTCTCCCAGTAGAGGTGGTAACGCTTATTAAGTAAAACACATGGGAACAAACTTGGTTAAAACAGGCAGTGGACTTTTTTTTAGTTAACCAACAACACAATAATCAAAAACGCTCTTGGCCTATACCCGGATAGGGTTACCACATTTATTTTCTGCCATTTGGGGACGCACTATTAAGCGCATACAAATCCTGTATTTGCAGTTATACATAAATATTGTGTGGAAACATATCATTGCAGGTATAGATCAACAGAACACACAAACCCAGCATTGCAGGTATAGTTCAACTGGACATAACATGTAAACTCCACACTGAAGGTATAGATTACATTTTACACATGTAAACAGCACTGCATGTATTGATCAACTGTAAGACATACAAGCCCTGTATTTGCAGGTATACATAAATAATGTATGGAAACACAGCAGATATAGATCAACAGAATAACACAAACACCCATCTTTGCAGGTATAGATCAATTGGAATTCACATAAAAACTCAGGATTAAAGGTATAGATCACAGGTTGCACACCCCAAAGCCAGCCCTGGCATCAACACAGCCCACACAGAACCTGACCAGCACACAGATAACACACATAAGACTTGCCAACTTTGTCCCCAAACAGTCTGGCCTGTTCCATCTTTGCCCCATAAACAGCCTGCTTGTGCCATCTTCGCCTCCTTTCCACTTTCAACAAATTATACATCTATCATACACACAAACACTTTTACAGTCACTCACCAATTCACACTTTCATTCAAATAATTCATTCACACAATCATTTAATCTCTCACTGATTCACACAAATCATTTACACATTAACCCATTCTCTGACCCATTTACACAATTCATCCACACAATAATTTTTTCATTCACACAATGCATCCATACATTTTTTTATTTCCTCACTCATTCACACAATGCATCCACACATTAATTTATTTTCTCACTCATTCTGACTCTTTATTTCAATATTCTTACTACCCCCTTCTCACTACCTACCCCCTCTCCTCCCTTTTTTAGAGACTAAAAAAGTTAAAATTATATACACTAGAAAAACGGCATCTCAGAGGGGATATGATAACATTATATAAATATATGCAGTGCCAATATAACGAGCTCTTCAGTGACCTGTTCATTAACAGAAATATACAAAGAACAAGAGGTCACCCTCTGAGACTGGAAGAGCGCAGGTTTCATAGACGACAGGAAGGGATTCTTTACAGTGAGGACAATAAAGGTATATTTTCTTAGAAAGGCATGACATACAGGAATATAAATAGAATAACATTAATATTTTAGAGCTTCTTGATCCAAGGAGAAATCCAATTGCCTCTTGGAGTCAAGGAATTTTTTTCCCATGATGGCAGAATTCAAAGTAGCTTAATTAGGGTTTTTTTGCCTTCTTTTGGATCAAGAATAGGGAGGTTAGGTAGAAGGGTTGAACTTGATGGACTTAGGTCTTTATTCAACCTTAGGAACTATGTAACTACCTACTCCCTCTCCCCTCCTTCTCTCTATGCACCTCCCTTCCCTCTGGGTGAAGCACCACTTCTTGGTTCTCCGAGTCAAGACCCAAATCCTCAGGGTCGTGGGAGCAGGGTCTTGACACACCCGCTCCCGTCACATTTTCCCTTTAAATGTGGGTGTTTCCCGCTAACATCAGTGTGAACACCCCCGACATCAGAGGGAATGCCCCCGACATCAGAGGGAACTCCCACTGATGTCATCGGGACCGTCCACCGATGTCAGCGGGAACTCCCATTAATGGAAGTGGGACTGCAAGGGAAGACCGCGGGTAGCCGGAGCGAAGAAGTTCCCAGGTACTTCGTTGAGTTACAGAGATGTAAAATGGCAGTTAATAAAATTAGAAGGCACAAAGCACACGCAGAGGAGAGGCAGCATCAGTCTGCCATTAGTGACATATTTTGCAGTATATCCAGTACGTCTATAGACTGTATAGCGTATAGATAATGTGTATATTCTTATTGCAATAGTAATAGAATACACAATGTAATACGTCTATAGATTTACATAGTGTGTAGATTAAAATATTTGTAAATATCTTTTTATGAAACTATGTTCAAAAGTTAATAGGCATTTTCTTTTGTTACCTGTGTTTTTGCAGTAAATACAACTTTTAACACATTCCGGTTGTTCACTTTGTGCTGTTCTATTGTATGGATTGGCTTTTTGTTTATTGTTACAGTAAGAGGTATTGTCACAAATATAGGATCCTTGCCAGTATGCTTTATGGGCTGATAAGTAAGGGGCAAGTTGACCTAGAACAGACCTAAGATGTTGTTTTTTTTCACATGTATGTTGATTCGGTAACCAGCGGCCCTACTTGTGCAGGATGGGAACCTAAACTAGGTCCCAATCTACCACCATATGGAGCTATTGAGAACAAATCTAAAATAATTTAATGAAGTTCATTTGAGTTCAAGATATTGGGGCTTCATCCAAAGACCACCTACCTTGTTATCTAGGGTCCACAAGATGCCAGATCAGACATGATAACAGCAGCTTTAACAGCCCACAATGATTTTAGTTGCAGGCCTCTTTGGAACATGATGGTGCAGGTTGGTGCATGTCCACCACTACTCATAGTAAGCCCTTGGTCTATTCTCCATCAATCTGTTGCACCATTATGCATTCTGTTTTCATCTTATGTTCTCCAAGTTTCCATTTGCATAATTTGTTTTTAAATCTATCACAATTTCATTCTCATTTCTACTCTCAACGATACCTGGATCCTATCGGGTTCCCTATGTGAACAATTTAATACTTTTTTCTGTTTTTTCATCCGTGCTGTATTAAAAGTCCACATCCCTCCCAGAGCTTAAGTTTGAATTATCAAAATAATACTGGATGGTGCCAGGGGAAGCTGTAGATCTCCCATCATACTCAGACAGCATTAAAAGATAATGGCCTGTACTTTTACCCTGAAGAAGGCCGTTTGTGGCACAATAAAATGTTTGTGACTTATCTACTAAGAGTGTCCGCGGTACTTCTTTTTTGAGCATAGCGAAACTGAGCTGTAGCTCAATGACCACTAGAGATCTACTGTATACTTTAAAACACATATACACGATGAAGAACATACCAGGCTGTGCAAACAAGTTCAAGAACTGGCTTACAAATAAGCTTACACAGCCACTGCGCATCAACATGAAGAAGAAACCTGCCGACACAGTGCAGTAGTTTTATTTTTTACATTGTCTGTTAAACATTACAAGCGCAGCAAATGGTAAAAGACAGCAGGAGCAAAGACACACATTCAGAACCGATAAATCAATCAGTTATTCACTGTACAATACACCATAACGTTTAAATAAAACAGAAACGTTGTGTTCAAGTTATTTATTACTGCATGAAATGGAGAGAATGCCCCCAGACAGCTCATTCCTGAGTACAGTAGAAACAGCAACCTTTTCAATTATTACTAAGATTTTTTTTGAGTTCATAGAACATAAGGATTTAGACTATATTTAATCTCCTACTGACAAGGGGTCCATAACGACCAGGGGCGACTACAAGATTGAGTACGGAGATAACTAAAATATCTCCATACAAACTGTTCCCGCAGACAAATGCCTCAAAATGTTAAAACACTAAGAGGGACTTGAGGCTGATGTCTGCATAAAAAAAAAAAAAAAAAAAAGCAGTTTTACTAAAAAGGCATTGTATCTTCTCCCATTCTACGTAACATTTCCAACAGGGAATCATCAGAGTCATTTGGTCAGATATTTGAAACCTGCACTTGGGTCTCTGGAGGAAATTGGAGATGAGCACGAGTGCTTTACTGAAGAGGGGAGATCTTCAGGGGAATCATAATACGAGACTCCATGTTACGGATAAGAGGTACTGAAGAGAGAGGAAAAAAGCAGTATGTTACAAGCATAAGAAAATACTGTTTTTATGTGAAAATATATATTTATCTTGAGCAGAGGATTAGTGGTTATTTCTGTGTGTTTTTATTTGAATGTCACACTCGTCCCACTTTTCAATAGATTTAAGGATTGGTTAGCTAAGGAAGTGATCCATTATAGACAGGCCAAGGGAACATCCTCCTAAACAGAAAACAGGGGGTTTCAACCTTACCAGTGTAATACACATTCTCATCCCATCCCCGTTTGGTCCACGCGGCTTTCCGGGTTTCTTCTCTGGACTGTAGATCTTTGTATGCTACGAGCATAAAAAACAATATAGGACAGTTAACATTACATCTTATTTATACAGCACCTGTAGATTCTATGGCACCATTACAAAAGGGAGGTGAAAACAAACATTTACCCCTTCTTTACTGAGGGAATTTTGTACCAAAACACTTAAAAGTGTATTAATAAAGTGTCTCTAGTAGATACTTATTATTCTCCGGCAGTCCAACATTTGGACAGTGGTCACCCCTAAGCTTGTCTGTATTGAGCCAGACCACAATATCACAACATAAACAAGTTCATTCAACTCTTTGAGGTTTGGCATATCACAGACTCTCTAAACTAATAAAACACTAATACAATTTTTAAAATAGTCACAGTTCCCATGTTCCTGCCAGTATATCATTTTTTTTGCTATTAGGGATATAAGTACTACATTTGCTCAAATATAAGACAAGGTTTTTTAGAGGTTACCTAAAAAATACCCATCTCATATTCACGGTCACTGCAGGGGACCTGGATCCCCCTCTCTGACAGCCGGTTGACATCTGTGCGGTGCGCGCAGACAACCTCCGCTGCTGCCGGCACTTCCTCCGGGGCTGCCATGACGGAGCACCGGCGTGACATGGCCTTCCTGTGCTCAGTCATAGAAGACCCGGTGGAAGCATTGGGCAGACGTCCACCGGCTGCCCCCACTAGACACCAGGGAACCTGAAGCACAGGGGACATAAGGCATATCTGGGGAGGGGCAGATGTGCATAAACGGGGGGGGGCAGTGTTGGCAAAAAAAAGAAATAAAAAGCAAGAAATGATATTTTCTCTAATCATAGTTTTTTTTTTTTTAAATAGTTTACATGTGAATTAATATTTACTAAATAAAACTTTTTTCCTGTAGCATCGTGTTATATTCAGGCTTTTTCTTTTCCAAAATTAATATATAAATTTCACGGGGTCGTTTTATAATCAACCAAATACGGTATATTTAAGAAGATTCTATAAAGTTGTATCAGTAAAAATGTCAAGTTCTGGGTTTCCAATGCTTTAATACTCACCCCAAAGATGATGTACAACATACAATTCTCCAATCTGAGAGAAGAATCCACCCACTGCCTCCTCATTCTCCTGGCGGTATTTGATAGCACGTGCCCTGAGTGAACAGAGGCATAGAAACAAAGTAAAAATGGGTATAAAAAAAGAAAGAAGTGCTAGATAATGAATACAGGGATAGCCCTTTCCAGTGGCGGAACTACCGGGGTCGCAACTGCGACCGGGCCCTGGAGTTTTGCCAGTCAGGGGGGCCCAGGGGGTGCCGAGCGGTTGTTGAAAACGACCGCTCGGCAACTCTTGGGAACCCCTGACTGAAAGAAGTCCGGGACTCCTCTGCTCGCCGCCGAAGCCGCCTCCCAGAGTGCAGCGTGAGGCGTTTGTCTCGGGTACCGGCGCTTCACGCAGAGCGCCGGCATATGACGTCATATGCCAGCGCTCAGCAATGAAGCGCTGGCACCCGAGACAAACGCCTCATGCTCCCAACACAGGAGTTGAAGGTAAGTGACCGGGGAAGGGGGTGAGAGGTTAGATTGTGAGGAGGGG